>JAPYZL010208313.1:0-21073 GCA_030522825.1 Platygaster orseoliae | reverse complement strand
AGTGGTCGAAGGAGAATCATTCCACTCGCGTGTTTACCGCTCTCGTTACGCTCGCGCGGCAAACTCCACGCTCGTGGAATGTTCTCCTTCTCCAACTAATCGCACAATATACTATTTATCCTATGATCTCGAAATAGATTATTATGGCTGATATTTTGGCCAAGTTTTTTAAGAGTGAATGAAACCATCAATATGGGAGAAAAATAATTAATTATTTTGAAATTAAAAAATGATCTTTAACGATTTATCTTCAATTATGACATTTCAGAGTCAAGGTATTGCGGAAATGAGAGAAAATAATTGAAGAATCTAGGATATGTGAAAATGATTTATACTAGAATATTCTTTATTATTCAGATTTATTATTCAGATCAGATTTTTTGGAAAGCATCAGAATCATCCAGAAATGTTGAATTAATTATTGTTAAGTTTCAAAACTTTTCAAACTCTCGGTTGTTGTTTGATTATCATTGATGTTTTTTCGAAGCTTTCTTTCAAAAAATCTAAATTAGCAATTGTAAATTACTGTTTGGTGTATCTTCGACGTCTATGATTTTATTAGGCTTCAAACTTTCGTGAACATAATATAAACTTCAAAAATTACAATGTTATGATGACAAGAAAAAATTGAAGGATAGCAGTTGTAACTAAAACTGAGAAAAAAGCGTTGTGTATTTATTAATACACCAGTCACAAAATTTTGAAATACTATAAAGTTTCTCTGACAAAATTCTGAATGTTCAAAGTTGATAAGATTTCATTTTTTCATCCGTTGCTGCAACAAAAACCTAATAAAGAATAAATTTTTTCAAGACATAAATCATTCTTTCCCAAAAAATTCAAAAATCCCATGACTATTCTTATCTAATGATTCGAATAAAATATATTCATACATTTATCTCAATGAACTGTCTTATAAAATGAAGAACAATAAATGAAGAGAACATAACTTTACAGTACATTTCAAGCAATGGAAAAATATTCATGTGAATAATGAGTTACCAGCAGAATAAAATTTTCAAACATTTTAAAATTAAAGATGTGTATATCCAAAAAGTGGATATAAAAATAATGGAAGAAAAAATGAGAGTAATAATATTAATTTCTGCTGACCCTACATTCCTGAAACTTTTCTACGCTAAACGCAAACAACCGCCCAGATACTGTAAGAACATTACAATTTTTCCATGAGCGTGCGCATTCAGTAGTAATTTTCATCAAAGCAACCCACGATACACAATGAATACGCTAACGACCTCGCGTCCCTCCATGATAATGAAGCGCTTGAAATCCGCAAATTGAAGCCTAGCACGAAACCTCATGAAACGTATGGGTATGTCTCTCTTTGTCGATAATTTTACAAAGTTTTCTTGTTTCGTACTAATTTTCTACGCACACAATGCCTACTTGAAACATAATTTTATTTTAACAACTTGTGGTATTCGTAATTATACAAAAATCTTCAAAAGCTTGTGAAAAAAGTTTATATAAAACTTGAAAAACACAGTAACAAAAACGTAAAAAAAATATTAAGGTTTGTTGGTGTTTTTCTGAGAAATTAAAAAAAATGTTTACAGCAAAATTTATCTGACAGTGTGCATAAAGCAAAAAATCATGTTCCCCTACATTTTTTGGCAACAAATAAAATTTCTCCTTTCTATTGAGATTCTAAGAATGATTTGAATATATTATCATTATCTATTGTACAATTTTCATATTATCGGCAACGGGTTTGTGGAGTAAGTTGTGAATCCATTATTTACTATAGCTTCCTCAAATTTTCATAATTTTTAATTATTTTCATGATCTGCTTCTATGGCTACAGATTGTTTTGCATAATTTATAATTATGATTTACGACTTATTTCTGTATCCCTTACTATTGTTTCTGATTATTTAAAAAAAAACCATGATTCTTCAAGATTTCGTACTATTGCTAGTAACCGGCCATTAGCTAAGTCATATCTTAAATAAATTTTTTCGCATGAAATTATCCAGTATAATTAAATATGAATTCATTATATACATCAATAAAACTATAATAATATCATGCCCCACAACTACCTATCATTGAACATCGAAATTATGATTCATAATGATTCCGTATCATTTATTATCATTTTTCATTGATTTCTATAACTTCAAATAATCTATCATGATTAACCATAAATTTTGAAGGTACCATTTACTATGTTACATGATTATTTGAAATGATTTTTCATTGCTTACCATAATTTTCTATGATTTCTTATTATATAAAATAATTTTAAACTTTTTTATATTTCTTTATAACTATTCTTATATTCAATTTTCAATATCTACTTGAGCACCATTTCTGATAATTTTTTACTATAGAAAACCATACAAAGTTACAGTCAAAAAATGATATCATTTATCTTGGTTTTAGTTTCCTATGATTTTTCGTGTGTTTAACAATAGTAACTTGTAATTCAAAAAACCATTTAAAAAACAATAACTCATAATAGTTATACGTATTCATACAATTTTTTGTTCTTTATGTTTCAACCACAATTTCTTTTGTTTTTTCGTCACTTGCAGTCCACTTCAAAAACATTTCCCCATACAAATTCACTGAAACTCAAAATACCGGAAATGTTCATTTACAGGAAACATAATTTCTTCTTCAACCAGTCCTTTTTTAACCTCCATTCGCAAAACCTCTTCCCACTATTGCACCGTGCGATCATTCATAAAAAATATTTCCTCTGGTCAATTAATCGTGACAAATTCATCCGCAGTCGTTAAAAATGCCGGTAATAGCGCCAAGGTCTACGAGGACTGTTACTTTTCACTTGGATTTCACGTCTCCGGAGGCGGGTCAAAGGCGCCGACCCGCGTCGTCGTCCGGAGGTACTGTTACTGACACGGTGGCACGCTTATCGCGGCAACTTTTTTACTTGCCTTTGCCTCTTCTTTCACCCTTCCCCCCTTCCCCTACCACCCCTCCTGCCCGTGAAAATCCCTTCTCGCCCAATGATATTGTAATTAATGAAGGTCCGCGCTTCCCACGCTCGAGAAAGTGCGCGCCTGCACCGGAATGCACCGGGCACATATGGAGGTCGCTTAAACAAAAACTAAACACGTGAAAGCGGAAATTGAGGGTTTCGTCTCTTGTGATTATCGCGGGCTCGTGAAAACGTTGGACGTGGTACAAAAGTGTTGAGTCGATTAGGGTCAGTATTGCCGTGAGGGTTATTAAAAGTTCGGTTGAAAGGGGGGGGAGGGTGTTCGAACGAAAGAAAAGCGAATAAAAATGAACGGGTTAGAGAGGAAATAGAAGAAAAAACAGAGTTTCTCTTCTTCAAAACAATTCGAATAGTTACTTCAGCGACAAGTTTGATGAGGGACAGATTTTGAATCACGATGGCGTTTAATTTCGAATGTGAAATCGAGTTTTTTCAACATTGAGCATTCAGTTTTTTTCTGAATTTTCGTAAAAATATTACTTCCATACACTTTTATAGAATGTAAAGGTTTTTTTTGAAAGTAAGCATGTTACTTTTTTTTGTCAGAGAGGTTAAAGAAGTACTTGTTCTAAATTCTATGAAATTGAGAGATGAAAATTTTTTTATCAAATTGGTACTTCACTCTCTACACGTATAACAGACTTACTGGATGTTTATTTTCTTGATAATCATGAATTTTCATTTTATATAATAAGTTTATCATACTTCTTACATCAAAATAAACTAAAAGAGAAGATTTGACTAATTATGATATTTATATTCATTTATTTTTAAGTCCGTACTCTGTGTAAGAATAATAATAACAATTGAAAAGTGACAGGTTGTGAAATTTTCAATAGTTTTTTTTTATTTTGCATGGTTTTACAATAGTGTCAATAATTGAAAATGAATTTCAAGGTCTATCTGTTTGAAACAGGTGAGATCAGCATCACACTTAATCTGAATTTCGACAATTTCAGAATAGATTAAGTTCTTGACATTTTCAATTCTTTCAACAAATTTTATCGTTTCCAAACAGTTACAAAACTTTTGGAGTTTTTCAACAGTTTCAACAGTTAGGCTGTCGTGCACATTGAAATTTTAAAAGTTTTACAGTTCATAACAGTATTGAAAATAAAATATTACTGTGATATTTGAAGCCAACTGAAACTATAGAAAATTATAAAGAATCTCCAAATATTTGATAACATTGTTTTAATAATAATTAAAAATAATTAGAAGCGTCTGGAATCTCAAATCCATTACAGACTGTAGGCCTATCGATTCAACAAATTATAATGTTCAACTTATAGAAACATAAAAATTTATCAACTGTTAAGGCTTCAGCAAAAATTTCCCAATGGTCAATGCTGTATTTTATGAAGTAATCATCATCAAAATCAAAATCTACCGATTACAATCTTGAGAATTAAATGCCAACTCGTTTATAAAGAAAGCAAAAAGTAAACTCACTTTGATAAAACTGCATCACTAACTATCCACAGTTCTTCAATCTCGATATTCATGAATTTTGAATGTCAATTAAAATCTTAAATGAATATTCATTTTCATACGAAGCTATTCAGTTTCATAATCAACAACTATAAATAAATACTAACTGGACACTTATTTATATTGTATACACAAAACTGATTTTACTATTTTCAACAAATTTTTCTAAATCAAGCTTTTACTCGCTTACAAACCTTCGCCAAAAGCTTATCTCCAGGTCCCAAAAAAGTCGCAAGTATCACAAAAAAATATTTATACAGTGAATACTGTAACCAACATCCTAACTATAACAGAAACATAAATAATGAGGTACAATGTATTCATAATTATTATCATATGTACGAACTTCCAAACAAACGACACACCAGGAAAAGAACTGTCAGGAGAAACAAATTTAGAGAAACAGATTGCCAAAAGCGAGTCCGTATCTAACATCAGCATTTCGCATTGTCAGCCGGACAAAGTGACTAAGCGACATCCCGAAATATAGAACGCTCCTGATTTCCGTCGAGATATTTCCAACTAGCGAGCACGAGCACGGAGTCGAAGAGACGAGATGGGCGCGCTTGCTATTCTTGTACGTAGTAGATTGCACAGGGCATTGACACGGCCTCGCCTGCACCCCCCCCCCCTCCCCAACCCCCAATCCCACCGATCCGGGTACTTGCAGGTGCGCCGTCTCGGGGGCCCTCGCGGTGCCGTAATTGCGCCAAGTGTCGCTAATTCAATCAATGGCCGCGCCGGCTCGTCCTATCTTTATCTCTCCCAAAGAGACCTCCCGAGCTTGCACAGTAACGACGGTCTACGAACCTGCCGTAGAATCCTACCTCTGCTCTCTAAATCTGAATGGGAGGAAACGCGCTGATTTCACGGTGCGGCATGTGAAAAAAGTTTTAGGCCGACATATCTGACATACAGTGACTCAAAATATGACTCTGCACAATATGAAACTTAGTTCCCCGCCCCATCCCGTACTAGCAGACCCTTGACAAACCCTAATCGTTTGTTAAATGGTTGTCAAAATGATAATTCGAAAATATTTTATAATATATTTATTAATAAATTTGTCAATTATGTAAAAAAATGATACAGATTATGAAAAACATATAAATTAATATATTTAGGAATCAAAATAAAAAATATCATACTAATATTCATAAATATCATAATTGTATTTATATATTAGTGCTATTCCTATAAATCGTAGCGCTACCAGTAAAATAACTATTTTATTTTATACAAGAAGTGTTCCCTACCTTTGACTATACATTAATTCATGTAAACAATCGTTGAAAAAATGAAAAACTATTATTCTTCATTAAATGAGAACTATGAGGATTATTAATTTATAACAAAAATTTTTATGATGAAAATAGTAAATAAAACAGTCTTGAGGTCAAGTACAAAAATATTCAAAATTTCCTAAATAGAGATTAAATCGATTAAAATATAAAATTTCTATAGTAGGAAGACTTGGAATTGTAATATTATCATGGAAATAAGTTACTATCGACTATGTAACAGTTATTATGAAATTAATGATTAAACCCTTAATTAGTATCTTTATAAATCATTTTCCTGAGTGAAAGATATTTATTGATTTTTCCAATATAAACTGGCTAATAACGATTTCCTCATTAAAGGATATGTATTGTTTAATTTTTCAGCTATTTGAGAAAAATTTGCTGTTTTTAAATGATGCGAAAATCGCAGTGGGTAAGGTTTCAACACAGAACCTATGTAAGAAAATTATTTTGCCTCAAAATGCAAGGATTTCGATAAATTATTGTGAATCAAATATTTATTCTTATAACAACAAAAGTAAACGATTTCAAAAAATTTTCACCTAAAATATAAAGATCATCCATCTTTCTAAAAAAATTTTTATTTTTTATCAATAGTCTACTTATAGTCATTTATTATTCGCTCATTTCTCAATAGTTTTTCAATTTTATACATCACATAAAGCTCAATAAGATAAAAAAATTTTCATTAGAAATTTATGTATTTCAAACGCCTATTAACAATGATATACGAAGGACTTCTTTCATCTACTTACACGAATCGATAAAAAATTGCTTGACTGTCTGTTTTGATGTAAAATATTTAGGAATTTTTTTAATTTCTTCACGAAAAAAACAGAATACAAATTTTCCCAATCTCGCATTATATATTTTTGTTATTTAAATCCATGATCACATTCATTTTAAATTTTCAATTTCTTCTCTTTCTTTTCTACTAAGGTATATTTTTTAGTAGTCAATTGAAGAAATGGTTTCGAAAAATTAATGAGATCTTAGATTTAAGATGATTGATTTTCATCTAGTTCATATTAGTGAGTGTACACTTCTCAAACAAAAGTCTAAGTCACGATTTCTTCATTGGCACATTAATTTATTCAGTGCTATAATTTCTCAACCATTTATACAAAATTTGAAATTTTTTACAATTTACACATTTTTGCGTTTAATTTTTTGACTCAGATTTCACATACTCTCTGTATTTTCTTAACTACAATTATGACAACTATTAAAAATACAATACATTTTCTTTTTCTGCTATAAATATAAAGATAATTAGAAAAAAGTTAATTCTAAATACTTTAAATTCTCATTCAAAAATTTTACAATAAAAAATACTCTATGATTCATTTCCAATAGTTACTACAAATTTGTTAATTTTTCTATTCAATTGTGTAAGGCCGCATTTGTAAAATGAAATTCTTGAAAAATATAATTCGTTCATTATCAACAAACTTTACAGCAGTTTGATGACTTTCATTATTATAGTAAGTTTTTCAACATACGTCGATTCTTCTTGAAGATTATAACAACAAATAAAATGTCAGATTTTCAATATGAACTTCAATCAGGCATCCGATAGTTTATAAACGAATTCCGATTTTCGATAAAAAAAAATTTTCCTCTCGTTCCACCACTTTTTTATATAAATATCCTACTATTGCAAACTATCATGTTCCTCATAAATCTTCCGCAAATTGTTTTGTTACTAAACCAGTAGATTCACTTTCCATGTAATATACTTGTTCGAAAGATTATAATTCTAAACGACCCAGATTTCGTTTGGAAAATTCAATTTCCTTTTAGCTTGATTCAATGTATTTTCACCAAGGTTATTTCAGATAAACCTAATCTGCTCCAAGTGTATCATTTGACTAAATTTCATGGTTGTACGAGAGAACGAGAGGGGCAAATGTAATAGAGCGCGCGCTCGCGCGGCGCGTTTACATCTCGCGGAGCGCGAGATTTGATAAGATAGGTCGGGTAGCCGCTGAAAATTGCGCGCCGTTTATTAAAAAGCCCCGCTTTTCCCCCCTTATTGACGCGCTATCTAATCGTCGGATCGCATCTCGCGGGCAACGTTTCGCGCCCGCGCACACCTGGTCAATAAAGAGAACAAACGATTTCCGGGAATATAATATTCAATTGTGGACCGCGATCGAAAAGTCGTTGATTCGCTTTTACCGTGGGATTTTCAGCCGATTCGGAGTTTTTAGTATTAGTCATTCAATGATAATTGACCGTTTTTAAAATTTCCATCATTTATAATAATAAATCTCGAGCCACTTTCATAATTCAGCCATGCCTTCCGTACCTGAAATTCTGAAATTCAGAAATCTTCTATTTCCAATGATTTTTTAAACTCGATATCCATTAATTTCTTTTCTGAAATGAATTCGCGAAGCTTCAATAACGGCAGAGTGATTTAATGTTCGTCGAACTTTGAACTCGGCTAACTCGATGAACAACACGCGCGCAAGCTATTATTTGTAATAAGCATCGCCATATGACGCTGGCGAAAACCCCTTCTCCCTATCCGCGCAATCCCGGGACGTGGGGAACTTCGTGGGGAAGGCGCGAGATGGGTATCGAGGACCCGGCGCTTCCGGCACGCACGACGAATCTACGTCATGCACGCTCGCGAGGTCCCGGAGGTGAGACGCCGAGCATTACGGTACATGCCCCGAAGCAAAAAAGCCCCGCCGTCAATCACGCACTTCTCCCCCTCCCCACGAAAACTTCATGCTCCCAATGGGTATAAAATGATACGAAATTTCCCAGTCTTATAATAATTAATCATAATATATTGAAAATTGGTAGGATGAAGAATCAATTTACAGAATAGAATTGAACATCACGCTGAAATAATAACACGGAAAAAAAGATGTGTTTTTTTCAACATAGCTTGACAAAACGAATTTTTTTTGCAGCAGTATTTTTTTTTGTTGCCTTAACAAATTTTTTTCGCTACCAGAGCACAATTACTATGTAATGGATTTTAATGCAAAATGATTGTGCTCTCGTACAGCAAAAAAATTTGTCGAGGCAACAAAAAAAGCTACTGTTGCGAAAAAAATTCGTTCTGTCAAGTTTTGTTGAAACAGCACATCTTTCTGCTGATACAGGAAATCCTTCTTTTTACGTGAAGTTAGTCTTCCGATTCTGATATTTATGATTTTAGTTTGAAGATACGAAAATAGAAAAATTCTAAAATCAGAATATGTATGCTATTCATTGACAATCGTAACTTGAACATAAACTGTCAGAGTTCGAATGTATTTTAAAAAATATTTTTTTATTATTGATATACACTTATTAGGATCATGATCGAAATGTGATTGTGTTTTGAGATTCAGAATTTTATGCACTAGATCTTTATTAATTTTTAATTTCAAATGCTCTATTTTAAGCTCAAATTTCGAAACTCCAATTTGTTGAATCAGTAACCATATTATTTTGGATGCATATAACTTCCGTTTCTAAGTTTATCAACCAACAAATTTGCAATGTTCCCCCTTCTTTTTTCTTTTGATGCATATCTAAATTTTTCCAAACTTAAAAATGCAAGACGAATCCTGAAGGATCTCATAAATTCCATATTCAAACTTCCGAAACAGTGTTCAAGAAAAAGTGAATTTTTCAATTTAATATCTGGAAGTTCCTAGTTTTCCAATGTTTGTTTGAATATCATAGCATACTTAGGTATTACATAGTACACTTAAAAAACTTTTCTTATTTTTGAACTTGATTTTCTAAAATCTAAGGGTGTAAATTATGTGTGGTTGAAATTAGACTTCAAACATTTTCAAACTTATTTTATTCGAAGCAATTAACAAAATTAGAGGCCACATTCAAAGAGATTAAAAATCTTTAACTCCACGAAGAAATTTTTGGCGATGAAAATTTAAGAAATTTTTTATTTAATTATTTTTATCAATTTTTAAATACGAACTTTTCAAGTTGCATTCATCTATATTATAAAAATTTTATGTTCTCCTAGTTTTTGTTTTCGATACACGAAAAAATCACAATTTTCAGATTTGATTATTTAATTTCGAGTTTTAGACTTCTAAAATTCAATTTTTTTCTCATTCTAGACAACTTTGGAAATTTTGTAATATTATTCCGCAACTTAGAATTCTAAGTAATATATATTAATTTGAAATGTAAATCTTTATGACAAAAGTTTAAAAGTTCATAAATCTGTACAAAATTCACTGTTTACTTGTTATTGCATTAAGTTTACGCATCGTTACATGTCTCATCAATTGTATATTTGTTAACTACCACTTGATTGCCATTTTGCTGAAATGCAAAAAACAAAAAAGAAAAAAAAAATTCATCTTCAGAACGTTTTGAAGTAGATAAAATATAAAGCGATCTATTATTACTCAAGAAAAGTGACTATTAAAAAAGAAGATTTCAAAAATACCAGATTCCAATACTCCAAGTTTGTAATTTCCGAGTTCCAGAATTCACATTTTAAAATTTCAGCATTTCAAACTTGTGATACTGAGCTTGCAAGATAATTCAGTTAAAAACCGACAGGTTATTGAATTTTTATTCTCAACATGGAATACATTATAATGAAACTGAAAAAAAAATAAATATTACTAAACAAATGTTAAGAAACTCGAAATTTTTTAAGTAGTAAAATCATTTACCAAAAGTCGAACTACTCAAGTCCAAAATTTTGAAAATTTCATTCCCTACCACGTCTACCTTATTTCATATAACTCCATCTTGAATCGAATTAAAATAATATGTAATATAAATCTTAACAACAATCATAAAAAAACTCAAAAATCTCACAACGAACTATACATTTAAAAAGTAAATAAACTCGTTCGTTCCACAAAAACGTTTCTTCCAACTCCACCTGCTTCCAATTACTTCTTTCATTTTTTTAAATTCGCAACTTTCCCTCCTTCTCATTCTCCCTCTTCCTTCTGAGCCTCATCAATTTATTAATCGTCGCCGCAATTTTCGCCGATAAAAGACGCGCGATAAAACGCCGTCGGCTTGGCATGAAAAGCGCGCTCTACAATTTGTTTGATCAACGGTAACGAGCGTGGTTAGTCTCGCGAAATTGCTGATTTATTCAGGACTCTCGGGCCCGATTTGCCGATTCGTCATCGGGGCCCGGGATCGATAGCGTTTTACCCCGGCATTAACTTAATGCCCTGGATTATTTCCCCGGGCAATTGCACTTCTGTCTCCTTGGATTCAGCGTTTCCATAAATCGTCGCGGTAATGAGACGTCTGATGATACGTTATGGGGGGAAAACTGGCTCAACCTTCGAGGCTTTTTTGGTTTTTTGTTTTTTTATTTCGCCAGCGTTGAGAAATTCCGCAGCGTACCTTTTTTCGCGTGACGGAATACCGAGTGCTGGGGTCTGTGGTAGATTCGCAGAAAAATGTTTCAAGATTTTTCTTTACGTCGATAATGTCAAATTTTTCGCATATCAAAAAATATCGCTGTCTTTGATTGATGGATTTTTAGTTTCCTGGTTTAAATTTCCATCAGAAGTATACTTGATTGCTAGAATTTTAATTGAGAAACTGTTTTCACTCTGTTTTTGCATCGAAAGTCGTTATTTTTCAGATAGTGACGAGTGACGCAAAAAAATTAATGAGATTCTATAAATAAGCCCAATTTTTAAGTCAAACGAATGCCATTACTTCTAATTTTAGGATACAAGCGTTGAACATAATTCTACTTGGCGACTAAATGTATTTTTATTATTGCAAATCCATACAAAAAAGCAAATAAATAACGTGCTATTTATCTCTTTCTGTGGCACTTTTTCTAACAACGCAACATTTTTTTTTAATGTTTAAATTACTCATATTTTCTCCGTTTTTCGTTGAGAAATGGAATCTTCTGATACTTTTAACTGTGCCACATTTTCTGTACATATGCTTATCTTAAATTTTTTTTATTTTGAGGCCCTAAGTACTGCACATATTTTTTTAACGATTCCTTGATACTCGTATTTTCTACGAGTCATTAATTTTAATTGACTCTACCGTATTTCCGATCTTCTTTTTTGACAACGATGTCAACAGAAGACGACTTGTACAGCAAAAACAAAAAAAAAACAAAAATATTTGTATAATTGCTTACGTGTATCTTATAGCAAATGTTTATTATCCTTTTTTTTCGTTCCAGGTGAGTACGCTCTGGAAGGGAAAATGATTATTAACATTATGCCTGATGTTATGTGTACGTTGGCAAGAGAACTATCCTTGGTAACTAGTACATGGTTTTATTCACCCTATCGGCCTGCGATTTACGTTCACCAACGTTGGTGAACGTTGGTGAACGTAGACGAACGTTGACGAACGTAAATCAAGTTTTTCATCAATTCCCCGTCAAAAAATTAAGCAGAAAACGATGCTATAGGTCATTTAGAATTGCTCTGCAATTTAATCGTACAAAAAATATTAACAAATTTGAAAAAAATTAACATCATATGACAATACCAAAAGCAGTGGTAAAATACCGACTGACACGAACTGACTTTTTGTATTGTCATATGATTTTAATTTTTTTCAAATTTGTTAATATTTTTTGTACGATTAAGTTGCAGAGCGATCCTAAATGACCTATAGCATTGTTTTCGGCTTTATTTTTTCACAGGGAATTGATGAAAAACTTGATCTACGTTCGTCAACGTTCACCAACGTTCACCAACGTTGGTGAACGTAAATCGCAGGCCGATAGGGCGAATAAAACCATGTACTAGTTTCCAAGTATAGTTTTCTTGCCAACGTACGCATAACATCAGGCATATTGTTAATAATCTTTTTCCCTTCCAGAGCGTACTCACCTGGAACGAAAAAACAAGGATAATGAACATTTGCTATAAGATACACGTAAGCAATTATACAAATATTTTTAAAATGGTAGACAATGATGAACAATGGAGAATAACGATAAGTATAAGCGTCACAAAAATTCTGACTATTAAAATGATTGACAAGTCAAACATTTTTTTTGAGTTTTTCTCAAATTAAATGAAAATTTTTTTTTCACGAAATCTCTAGAGTACAGCATAATATTCTTCTTTCCTATTGAAAACCTCAAAGTTTTTAGAATTTCTATTTTTTGTACTCTTAAATTTTATCAATTTCAATTCAAAATATCATTAATAAATGTAATGTAATGTAAATTCTCAGGAGTAGTCGAAAATACTGAGAATGAAGTTGAACGATTTTTCTCATTTTTAGTTATTCAGTTTATTTAATTTGAAAATTAAAAAAATTTTTTTTAATTTAAAAAAGTTGAAGTTAAAAATTTCAATTTCGGTTTTTTTCACGCAAGTTGTTATTTTTTTTAATTCGTAGACTAGATCTTGTGAAATTAAAAAAATGGATACGTTCGATATTTCACACAAACTTTTTAATACTCAAAGTATATGTTGACTTTTCGAGAATATTGAGAATATAAATGAAAAATCAGGTTCGAGTAAAAAATCTAGAAAAAAATTTACACGTTTCTGTCTTTCTATTGACATCATTGGATACAAAAATTAATGAAATTGCCATCAAAGATTTCAGATTTTCAATCCTCGAGTGTTCTAAAATTAGAAATTACAGTTAAAACTATTTTATAAATAAGTTAAAAATCTTTTCAAAATTAGACGTTGTTAAAAAATTTTACTTACGTAAATAAGTCTCGATCAATTTCAATTTGCTATTTATTGACTACTAAACTCTTTTTTTTCTAAATTTTTATTCTGGAATTTACAAAATTTACTTCTGAATTATTTTCTTTTTTTCACACGGGCTTATAAATATCACCATAACATTCCATTTTGATGTTTTGCTTAGAACCTTAAAATTTTTTTGTTACATTTTAATTAGTATATTGTTTCAAATCAATATTACAATTCTTGGAAAAAATTTACCAAAACTTTTCATGTATTTTAAAATTTAATATTTAAAAATTCCTGTCTTCGTATCCTAAGACGTATATATTTTGGAAATTAAATTTAAACTCCACGTCCACCTGTTCTCAGAATTACGATTTTTTAAAACGAAATTTTGGAATAATTATAAAAACCATATCAAGTCATCATCTTCAAATTCTTCACATATCGGAAGCGAAATCTGATATTCTCAATTTTCCATGAACAACATGAGCCTCGCTATTCGAATCGCCAATTTTTCACGCTTTTCAATTTCAACCCGTGACTTGCAAAACTCAAAAAGTTCAAATTCCATATGAAAATTTGCAGTTCAAAACCTATTACATTTTTGAACATCAAAAATTCTTACAGTACTTTCATAATGTACTCTCATTGGTATTTCCTAAAATAAGTTCTACTCTCTTCCACTTTAGTGCTACTGTAATACTGTTCTCTACTCATTCTATCGAACATAAAAAAAAAAGATAACTGAATGAAAATATCAAATATTTTACTACTACCACTGTCATTGCATCAACTGTAATTTTCGCGGTTAAGAGCAATTCTCAAAATATTTTCGCAATCAGAGCCGAATTCAATTTAGTTTTTTTTTTTTCAATGCGGGAAGCACCATTTTCCCGTTTTCTTGGACCCACGTTAACGAATTTTGCAACAACAGTTAAGGGGCCGAAGTGATTTCGCGATAGCGTTGAAACCGCACCGTAAATCCAGCGCGCATGAATACCTGCGTTTTTGCGGTAATCCGAAGCGCGCTTTTTTCCGCGCGCGCACTCGAAAAACTGTTGAATCACTTGTCGCGAGGAATGTCTCTGCGACACTAATACACCTCGAGCGTAACACGACACCGAAAACGCGATCCACTGATTTCGCAATCGGGCCTTGCATAAATGCTCGCAGGGAAAAAATACTTGGCTGCCCCAGCAAAGAACAAAATTCAAAATAGAATGAAATGATAATATAATTAATAAATAATATACATATATGTAGTAGAAGTAAAAAGAATTCCAAATTTTACGATTTTCGGATTCAAAACTTGATCGTGAAATGACTGAATGGTAAAAAAGTTAGAAATTTTTATTGAACAATTAGAAAATAAAGTAATCGAAATGTTAATGGTAAAAAAACAACTAATTACTCCAACTTTTGAAAAAAATTAAAATTGAAATAAATGATCTGGATCTCAAATCAAATACATTTTGCATAAGGAGACTTTTTTTTGGAATCTAAGTACAATATAAAAGTGGAAAAAAAAGAAAGGACATGAAAAATTGTTATGTTCATAAAATCAATTAAAAAAGCAATATTCCGAATTTATTTGAAGGTGGAATTTCTATATTTCAGTTAAAAAATTTGAAATTTTTGTAAATATTTTGTAAAAAAAAAACACGATTGACTGCATCTTAAGTAATTTTTGTTTATATATTTAGTAGAATACTGGCTGTGCATTTATGGAAAACAATTAATTCATTTATAAATAACTTATTTATTATTGAACCTTACGTGCCTCTTATTATTATTATGTATTATGATACAAATTCATGACGCTGACACTGATATTAAATAAATAATCAAAATTTCGATTTTGTTTTCTTATTTTTCATCAGATTTCCGAAATGCTTGTCATTATATAATTTTTCGAATCCATAATTCTTAATCTGAAATCTGAAATCTGAAATATGAAATCTGAAATCTGAGCAGTCGTCATTTCAAAACCTAATAGTTTCAAGAATTTGAATTATTTATTAAATATAATTGTCATGCGTCATGACTTTGTGATATAAGTGAAATGTAGGACACAGAAGATGTTGCGATTATTATACATAAATAAATTACATGCTTTCCACAAATACACCGTTAATATAAAAGAGAAGAGATAGCAGTATATAGTATATATGAAATCAGCAGAAAGTAAAACGTCGAGTTTGAAATTTGGTTAGCTCAGTCAAATTCTTTTGCTGCCCTAATAAATCTTTTTTCTTGCCAGGGCACATTCATAATACAATAAATTCAATCGCACAATAAGTGTGGTCTGGGAGTAAAAAACATTGATTAAAGCAACAAAAATATAAGCTATTACTGCGAAAAAAATTCGTTCTATTAAGTTGTGTTGAACCAGCGCATATTTTTGCTGATACAGCAAAAACTTTTTTTTCAGTGTGCAATATGATCTAAAGTTAGGCGTTCTCAGACGTCTCAACAGGTACTCTGGTCAAGTAGAAACGTCAATACACAAAATGACACTCCAAATTTGTGGACCAGCAAAATGATAAATAATGACTTCGATTTCGGTCCTTCCGACTTGCCATTACCTCTCGAGAACTCGAGATGACAGGGTAGGTTGGGACGACGCATTCCAAGGGAACGTCCGCGCGACCGCAATCGCGTACCCACGGCCCTCGGCGTCCACGAGAAACCTCGGCTCGACATTCGGATCATGTTCGGAATCAAAAAGTTTGTCAATCCCCCAGGGGCTTCGGGTTTCCACCTGCTCCCGATCGTACGATCTTATCGCGCCCGGTATAACCTCTCCCGAGTCGTACCCTGACAAAGACAGCGAAACCAGTGCAACGCACACGTACTGAATAAATCGCTCGCGAGCAAGATTAATTAATATCGCAATATAGCCGCTCGCACGCCAATGACAAATTGGAGAAAGCGAACGATGCTTCGCGGTAGTCGAAGTCCCCCCCCTCCCCTCCTCCCGCCCTTTCCATCTTCTCCCCGCATATCTCCTCCCCCTCTTATGAACCCTCAATCCCGTCATCGCGATAACGAAAAATGCGCCCGGCCGTACATCGCCTCGCGTCTCAATTTTCGTGGCCCGGTTTTGTTTTTGCCGCCAAAAGAGATGCCAGGTGACGCCCCCTTACTCCCTTGGCCCCAAAAAATTGAAATCGTATGAAAAAAATGGAAACGAAGGGGAAGGGGGCAAATGAGAGACGAATTTCCGCCGCGTGAAAGCGTTCTCCACGGTGGGAACGGTCTCCACTCGGTGGTAGCGGTATCGCGGTAATGAATTCTTTATCTCCCGTCCCCTTCAACACACGAGGCCTCGTCTTCCCACGTGCTTTTCGCGGTCGGGCACACGCACACAAATATACACGTATGGTTACATATACATACGCGTTCGTGTGTATATTGGGGGAAAGCTCTGCGGTAGGGGTAGAAAATAAAGAAAAAATCTATGATCGATCACAGGCGTGAATGCAGAGGGGGACGTAAAGTACTTGCTGAAATTGAAGAAATATGCCTAAAATGGACAACGTCATTTAAATTTACAGTGTGTCCTAAAATCAGCAGATCAATCGAAAACCATTAGGTCTTCATGAAATTGAACAGACAATAAAAGACAATTTTTCACTTTGTGATTTTTCACGTAACTCAAAATTTAAAAAATGTATTCAATTTTGAAGTTGAACTAATCAAAGCACTCCTCTGACAAGGATAGGAAATAATGAACAGAATTTACCGGAATTTTCTTCATATTTTTCTGGGTCGAAAAGTGTTTTTTCACTTTTCGCAAAATCCAAAATTTAAACTTTTAATTGAGACATTTTTTTTATTTTAAGTTTTAAGAAAAGTAACACAGAATAGAACTTCTAACATACGTTCTGAATTCTGGTAAATTTTGTTTCGCTGTTTTTATCGCCAGTTGTCGATAATGGACATGAATTAGTTAAAATTCAAACTCGAATACCTTTTTTAAATCATCTTAGAATTTCATGAGGAATACATGATTTTTGGGTGATCTATTGACTTTCAGACACACTGCATACTTTATTTTTGAGGTGAAAATTTTAGTTGATAAATTGTAAATGTATAACTAAATTAAAAAAAGTACACAGAATTGAATAAAAATGATACTTGCTCGGTGCAAATCAAAAAATAGTGAAAATGGCTTGGGAAAACAAGTCGCAGTTAACACTAAAAAATAATCGCAATTTTTCCATACTTTGTATTGAAGTTTTCCTTTGTTGTATAGAAATTATCCCAAATTCTATGGAAATTTTAAGAGTATGGAAAATATCCTCTGTATGTCACTTTTTCCATACTTTTCCAAAAAATTCTATTCTTGAATGAGAAAAATTCTACTCATGAATGGGAATTTTTAAACAGAGTATGGAAATTTTCCGATTCATGTATAGGATAATAACTTCCAATGCATGTATAGAAAAATATACAACTTTTTTCTGACAGTGTTGCTTTAGTATCAAAGTCATTCTATTTTATGAATCATTGCAAGTACGTCTTGTTTCTGTATCCTCAAAAATTTACAGTTTGAATCTCTGTTTAGATTAATTTTCAGTTGAGGCTAGGATGGACTGTGGAAAGAAACTAAGAAGAACTCCAGAGTCAAAGTCAGATATATGCAAAAAAGTATATGAAAAAAGTGACGTTGATCGAAATAAAATGACTTCAGCTATAAATAAGTTTTGAAAAAAAATATATATCTTCAGTGCATTAGAATGTTAGTCCTCCGAATTACAAATCGAACACTTCTTTTATCATTCTAAACTACAGGTTTGTTCTACTCTGGGACATCACGAAGGACATCACGAATTAATTACAGTTTCGCTAAGTCGACTGTTGAAATCGTGAGAAAGGCAAACGAGACGAATCACAGTGTAAAACGTTTTGATTGGAACAGTGAAAAAAATGGTAGATTTAATAATTCAGAACGTTGCTGATGTCTTTTGGGAAAGTCAATATTGAATCTTTCAGAATACATATGTAGAAGAGTGTTGAATCTTTTTTGAATCTAATATTTTGAGTTGGCTATATTTACATTTCTTGTTATATTCATCATTTGTAATTTTTAGTATCACTTTTCTCTTCAACCATATTTTTTCATACTATAGTAGCTTATGTTTGAACATGTACTTCATTGTTTGTTATATCTTATGGTTGTCTTTTTTTAATATTGACAGTAATTTTCAAAAATCCTTATAAAAGTTTCATGGAAATGATATAAAAATTCGATCGAGGTTCTCATCTGCAATTAACATGTCATGATTTCGAAAAAATTTACAAAAGTTAATATATAATCTTTTTGAATGAATATTCTTGGAAATCGCACAAATCATTTTTCATTTTATATAGGTAATTCAATATATTTTGTTTTTTTTTTTCCATATCGTATAGTATTTTATGTATTGCATCAAAAAAAATTTTTTTGCCCTGTAAACCTTGATGATCCATTTTTTTCGGGGGAAGAAAGTATTTGATGACGTATGATGACATTGAAAAAATGAAAAAATTCGATGACACGTAATATACGAGCAGCCCCTAGTGTCACTGTATAGAAACGAATTTTTCAAAACTAAACTATCTGTGAGTAATATTCCAAATAAACCTACTTTTATTTCGTTTAAAAACAAGGTACGATGGAAACATAAGCTTATACAGCTACGGGTTACAAGGAAAACCAAGTTTGATAGCTATTCTAAATTCTTTCGAGTGGACTTCACTCAAAGCGAAGAGAAACTTAAGTAAAAGTTTCACCCTAAGCGAGTGAAGTATTCTCGAAATATTGTCAAAATTGAGGCTCTTTTAAGTAAATCTTGAACTTAGTAAAATAGAAGTGTTTATTTCATTTGCCAATTATGAACATCAAAATACCGTACAACTATCAAATGATTATTTTTATTCGAGAAGAGACTAATTTTTTTTCTTCGATTATAGTTGTCAGAACGATTTTAAATAAATTGTGCTTCGTTTTTACTTCAAACATCTGTACAAGCAAGCACATTTTGGTTCAACGAAAAAAAGTCTATAAAACGCCATATAAAAGATTCGGCATCGTTTGTTGTTCGAAAATGACGTGACGGAATTTCAGTCGGTGCTGTGACGTAAATAAGCGTTCTTTTTCGACATGTTTTGTGAGAATATCTGTCGTAAAAGTCCGAAAATAACTCAATTATAAAGGCAAAGTGAAATTTCATCGTATTGACTTGCATTTGTAGTTAAAAACATGGATTTACATGGGCCACAGGTCAATGACTCTTGCAAGTTACAAAACAAAATTATAATACAGTATTTTATAATCTCGCATGATTCGTGTCAATTATGAATAGCAGGAATAAAAAATGTAATTCATTCAAAATCCGTTTTTCTCTTTTTTCACGTAAGGTAAATCTAAAATTTACTAAATATACATCATGGACTGCTCGTACCAAAAATTGAAGCATAATCTCTCAATCGAAAAATATTCCTTCATTCAATTATAAAAATAAGAACAAATTTAAACCAGCCAATTTCCAGAAATGAACTATAAAAATATTTTATTAAAAGTACCCAGCCTTTTCCACGTAGGAATAATAAATTATTAATCGACTACAGCAGCGAAATATTTGACAACAACACTAGATATCAACTACAATCTATCCACTATTATGAACTCGAACTCCGAATATAAGTGTTTTCACGACCACTTTAGCACGCTAAAAACCTGTAGATTCGAATTCGCGATCCTACTCGAACGAAACTCAACTCAACGACAACTTCCCAGAAGTTACCCAATCGAGGTTTTTATATTCTCCAGCCTCGCGTTCCCACAAAATAACGATTTCCAACACAATTTTCCATTTCCAAACGTGAATTTGCTCCCGAACGAAATTAATCGAGCGAAGCGTGCCATGGCGGCGTGCAAATCCCGCGAGCGCGTGCATCGCGATACCTCGCGCGTTGCGAAAGTGGATCGATAGATCGCCAGGAATATTGGGAAACCGGGAGAATTATGGCCGGCGTGCCCGGGAATTATCGCCGCATCGTGCACCTTTTTAATGGAACGTTGCCGCGGCTTTATTGAAAGCTAGCCTTATCCCCCCCTTCCCTCTTTTCCTCTTCGTTCGCCCCTCTCTCACCACCCACCCTCCCCCTTCCCCGCCCTCGCCGCGATTTTTTGACGTGATCGAGGCGCGACACGCAAGGGCGAACGCGCCAATTACACCCCGCTGTCATTTGTATGTTAATGGCGCCCTTTAACTCTCCTCGTTTCACGTTCGTTCGGGTAAGTGAACTTCATTGAAAGTACCACGGCGTAATTGCATTAGCGAGTGAGTCATAATTCTAGAGAGTGCTGGGAAAATGATGAGAAGAGGGGTTTTTCGTGTTTTTTGTAATATTTTCCAAGTTTGTGATGTGATAATTATGTAATTTTTGTTCATCTTCTTGGAGCGTACGAAATTAATTTAGGATTACATGTCAAATTGAGCATCGTGGAATGGAAAAAAATGTCATATCCTGATTAATACATTTTTTAATTAGGGGAAAGTGGGGTAATGACGACATAGTTTTCATTCAGCATCAAAACACATCCAAAAATTGACATTTTTGATCAAACGAAAGTTAAGATAACAAGT
>JAPYZL010208299.1:0-12499 GCA_030522825.1 Platygaster orseoliae | reverse complement strand
ACTTGCCCCGAGATCGGGGCAGGTTGGCGGATTTTTCTCGTCATCTTAGGTTTTATGTAAAATTTACAATAAATAAATAAATGCTAAGAAAAAATTCTTAAATGTAGCCAAGGGTGTACTCTTTCATATTATGATGTATTGCAAACGTTTCAAACAGTAACTATTCAAGCGCAAAAAATTTCAAAACAAAAACCCCGCCAACCAGCCCCGGTCTCCCCTACTATGTTTTTTTTTACTGTGACTCTTAAAAAATTTTAAAATTTACGATTTTCGAAAAATCCCTGAAAAATAAAGGTATTTTGTGCAAAAAACATCTGTAAACTGTTAAAACAGCAAAATAAAATTAAAAAATTTTGAATAAAAAAGAACAAATTTGAAAGTTACAGAAATTTATAAAATTTTCGAGTTTTTTAATTTTTGAAAACTTAATTCTTTTGAATATTGTTTAAAATTTCAAATTCGTTGAAAATTAGTGACATTTTTAATGTATTTTACATTTGGAATTAAAGATACATATAGAAAGTTCAAAAATGATTGAATTCAAAAATTTTTTTTTAATTTTCGGTAATGAAATTTTTACGAGATTTTCTATTTTTTCAAAATTCAAGTTTTGAGAAACTAAAAAATGTAAAGAGATCCCCGAAATATTAGTATAATTTTCAAAATTCTCAACATTTTCGTTTCTGTAGTTTTAAAATTTGAGAAATTCAAAAACTTGGAGTATTAAAATTACTTCAAACTCTATCATTTCTGAAACTTTAAAAATTCCCCAAGTTTTTATTTCGATATTTATAATTAAAATTTGAATTATAAAAAAAAAAAATTAAAATTAGCAGTTGATTATCAATTGTCAATAAAAAAATAAAAAATTCATAAAAATAAAAAAAATCAAATTTGAAGGTCTTCAAATCCAAAAACTTCAACTTTTTGTTTTTCGAAAATTACATTTCAAGAATTATCGAAGTTTTTATATTGAATTTTAAATTCACATCGCAATTCAAATTTAAAAAAATTAAAATTGAAAATGAATTAATAATTATAAAAATTGGAGAAAATTAATTGTTGATTAAAAATTTTAAATCGAGAAAAATAGAATTAGAAAGTTTTAGACATCTAAAAAGTTTCAAAGTTTTTATATTTCCATAAAATTTATTATTATACGAATCCTCCGAAATTTCGGAATCATTGAAAATTACTGACATATTCAACTTACTTCAGATGGAAAATTGAAATTGGAAATTTTGAAATTTTTTCAAACCTATTAGGTAATTCTCAACATCTTCGTTTCTGGAGTTTTAAAATTTAGGAAATCCAAAAAAATTTTTTTTTACATTATTCATAATATTCCATTAGTTCTAAAATTTTTAAAATTTCCCAAGTTTATATTTCGATATTTTCAATTAAAATTTGAATAAAAAATATTAAAAAAAAATCAAATTAGCACTTGATTACCAATTTATTGTCAATAAAAAAAATCGAAAATTCATCATCAAAATTAAAAAAAATCAAATTTGAAGGTCTTCAAATCCAAAAACTTCAATTATTTGTTTTTCAAAAATTTCATTTTTAGAATTTTTGAAGTTTTTATTCTGAATTTTTAATTCACATCGCAATTCAAAATTTAAAAAATTAAAATTGAAAATGAATTTATAATTAAAAAATGGAGAAAATCAATTATTGTTGATCAAAAATTTTTAATCGAGAAAAATAGAATTAGAAGGTTTCAGGAATCCATAAATATTTTCATACACTGAAAACTCATTTGTATCCGCTCTCTTTCTCCCTCGACACTCGTTTATATCCGAAAATTCTATTGAAATCACGGATATAAACGAGTGTAGAGTGAGATAGAGAGAGCGGATATAAATGAGTTTTCAGTGTAGTTCATAGAATTCCATTAATTTTATTATTCTAGAAAACTTTCAAAATTTCGAAATCGTTGACAATAATTACTATATGACATATTCAATTTACTTCAGATTGGAAATTGAAAATATCTGGAAACTTTGAAATTTTTTCAAACTTTTTGAGAATATTCCGGAAAAATTCCGGAATTTTTCTACCTTTTCATAATTAAGTTTAAAAAAATTCAAAACTTAATAAGGATTTGATAAAAGTTTTATAATTTCCAAAATTTTCAATCCTCTAAGTTGCCAAAAATTCTCAAGATTCTCGTGTATGAAATATCAAAATTTTAGAAATCCAAAAACTAAGTTTTCACATTAATCAAAATTCCATTATCTTCAAAATTTCTAAAAGTTTCCAAGTTGTCAAAAACATGTAATATATTTCTGATATTTTCAAAATTCAAAAATTTTTCAATCATAAAAAACTTTCCAAAGTTGCCTACATTTTTCACATTTTCAAATTTCAAATTTCAAATTTATAAAATGAATATTTGTGAAATTCTTTCGTTATTAAAATAATTATGCAATAAAATATAATAATACTAAATAATTATTATCTTTCATAATTATATATCTTATTTTAAGCAAATTTTCTTACTTTTCTTCAAGGTAACTTCACCTTCATAATAAATTCTAAAAAAAACCATAAATCAAGCTCTTATTTTCCACGACTCCTAATTCAAAAGTGAAGTAAAAAATCAACACTCGTTAACATCTGAGTTACCGACAGCTTTTTAGTAACAGTTGCTATCAAACCGACAAAACGTCTCTTATCAACAATTGTCAACACCAGCAAGTGAGCTACAAGAGATAAATTAAAAAATTTTTCATACCAACAGATGGCACCGACGCTTTTACAGAAAACCTTATCAAAAACGACTCTCAAAAAAATTATGAGATTCTGAAAAACGCAAGCGATATGTAATTAACTATCTCACTCACACTTCAAAACGCGATATTCTCACATACACGCGATTGAATCATAGTTAAATATATCAAAATCATTTCTTACAGCTCAGAAAAGTGTATGAAAAAATTCCAAGAAAACTTTTTTCAACTTTCAAATCAAAAATTGAAAATCATTTTTCATATTTTGGGGTTCTCTTGATAATAGAATTATTTTTCCTCATATTTAATTTAATTAAATTTACGAATTTTTGAGGATTTGTAAAAAAAAGTTATTAATTTCTTAAACTAAATTAATATTCTATAATTTAATCAGTAGTTTTTAAAACTAGAAATTTTTATTCCATTGCTTTTGAATTTTTTTTTACATTGGCCCCCCAATTCCAATTTTTTTTCATTCCCATAAATTTGCATTTTTCGTTTCGTCACGTCGTTGTTTTTTATCACGTGAGATACGATAATTCGGCAATTGAGTGCTTGAATGCAATTGGAACTATGGTGCAAGGAAATCGTCGATTTGTGCTTATTGCATGAGTGAATGTCTACACTTATGTACACCTCAAAAATATCCTATCAAGTTGTTCTAGTTCTAGTACAATTTTTCTCGATTTTTTCCATTCGTGAAGAAAAAAATATGATTAATTATCAAATATAACCCTATTTTATAATAATAACTTCAAAATTTATTCAAAAATAAGTTTGATAAACTGATAAAGACTTTGGTGTATGCGGAATCAATGTCATTATCACAACACCGCCAAGTCTATTTGCTCAAGATATTGAAGATGATATTCATGTTAGTAGAAAGTATCGCTTTTATTGGCATGTATAATATTCTAATTTTTTCTATTTCAAGATCATTTACCAGAAAAAAAAATCAAGCTCAAGGTTCATTCCCAAAGATGTTCATTTCCTGCCTCAATCCTTTTTTTTCATATTTTTCAGGACCCTAATAAAATGATTTTTCGAGGGAGGGAGGGGGGGGGATCATCAGGTTTGAAAAACTACTGTATAAAAAATTTCTTCCCGAAGGATTACGTAAAACCTTGTCCCTTAACTGATTCTCACGTCAACAAGTAGATAAAATGTAAATCAAAATTCAAAAGAAGTGAGGAACGAGTGAATGTTTAATGTAGGAGCATTGGCGATTTATCTCATTTACGTCTTGAATATCAAAACGACTCTCTGGCTCACTGGCCCTTGTGACACCATTCGACTATTTTCTAACCTTCATTTGACCTTGGTTGCACCAAATCAGTGTGAACTAATCGTCACGAGTAGCAAGATTGCTTATTAAATCACAGGATTTTCAAAAGAAAATTAATCAAAAAAGAAAAATCGATTCGTTGAATTAATTAAGGGAAGAAATTAGTGTTAAATTAGTTAAGAAAACATGATTTTCCATATGAAAAATGCTCGAGAGTTGTGTATCCAGCGATAAAATTTTTTTTATCTTTGCATACAACAATTATCTTGAATCATGATATTTGACGAACTTTCATGATTTTGTTACTAGTTACTCAAAGTTTTGCCATGACAAAAAAATGTGGAAACTAATTTAGATTTTTATCGTTGAATGTTATTAACAATTAGTTGAATAAGTTAACAAATACAACGAAACAATAGATATTAAAATATAATAAATATGCAATGCACCAATGCACAAATTGAAAAAATTTTTCATGTCAGAAGAATCAAAATAACTTCAAGTAAAATGGCAATAATTCTAAAGTTGCAAAAAATTAGGATATGCATATTTTTATCCACACAAAATTGTTTTAAAAGAAATAAATTCACAAATATCGTAAAATATACAATAAAAAACTGCTGAATCATTTCTGACTTAATATTCAAAATTTTTATTATAATCTCGAAACTCGATTTTTACTTAAAACTTTGGAAACCCTACTAACTTGGAACCTTAAAAAATCCTCCTTATAAAATCCTTATAAGGATTTTAAGGATTTTATAAAGTGTCCTTATAAAATCCTTATAAGTTAATGAAAATTTTATAAGGAATTTCAAAATTTATTAGGATTACGAATTTTATGAAAATTTTTCCTTAAAAGGGTTTTATAAGGTCGCCTAATAAGGAATAATAATTTTTATAAGGATTTTATAAGGTTGCCTTATAAAAAATGGAAAATTTTATGAGGAATTCAGATTTTTATAAGAATTTTATAAGGTTTATATAAGGTTTCAAGTTAATAGGGTAACCAATTTATTTTTTTCTAGTTGAATATTGATAATAACAATTAGTTGAATAAGTAAAAAAATACAGCAACGAAACAACAAAAATTAAAATATAAAAAAATATAAAATGCACCAATGCACAAATAGAGAAAATGTTCAATATCAGAAGAATCAAAATAACTTCAAGAAAAACTGCAATAATTCTAAAATTGCAAAAATTTTCCACTAAGAAATTAAAATATGCATTTATTTACGTGATTAAAAACTGCTAAATTATTTCTGACTCAATATTCAAAATTTTTATTATACTCTCAAAACTCGTTTTTTACTTAAAACTATATGGAAACCTATTTATTTTTTTCTAGTTGAAAGTTAATAACAAATACTTGAATAAGTTAACAAATACAATAACGAAATAACAAATATTGAAAAATAAATAAATATGAAATGCTCCAATGCACAAATTGAAAAGATTTTCAATATGAGAAGAATGAAAATAACTTTAAGAAAAACTGCAATAATTCTAAAATTGCAAAAATTTTCCACTAACAAATTAAAATATGCATATTTTTATGATTAAAAACTGCTCAATCATTTCTGACTTAATATTTACAATTTTTATTGTGCTCTCAAAATTAGGTTTTTACTTAAAACTTTGGAAACAAATTGATTTTTTTCTAGTTGAAAGTAAATAACAATTAGTAAAATAAGTTAAAAAATACAACAACGAAATAACAAATATCAATATATAAATTAATGTGAAATGCACCAACGCACAAATTGAAAAAATTTTTAATATCACAAGAATCAAATAACTTAAAAAAAGATGGCAATAATTTTAAAGTTGCAAGAATTGTCCACTAAGAAATTGAAATATGCATATTTTTATACACACAAAACTATTTCAAAATCAATAAATTCTCATATATCGTAAAATATGAAATTAGAAAGTGCTTAATCGTTTCTGACTTGATATTCAAAATTTTTATTATATGTATGTAATCTCAAAGCTCAGTTTTTACTTAAAACTTTGGAAACCGATTTATTTTTTTCTAGTTGAAAGTTAATAATTCTAAAGCGTTATTTATGCTTTATTATCTAATAATTCTAAGCAATAATTCTAAAGTTGCAAAAATTTTCCACTTAAAAATTAAAATATGCATATTTTTATTTAATTAAAAATTGCTAAACCATTTCTGACTTGATATTCAAAATTTTCATTATACACTCAAAACTCGGTTTTTCCTTAAACTTCAGTTTTTCCTTAGAAATGAGGTTCAATTTTCCAAACTTTCCACATAAATCACTTCTCGAAACATCCATCAACTTCTTCGCGATTAAAGTCACAAAAATACCTGCATTCAATCCCGTTTTTGGAATATTAGAAATCGAGAGTCGGTTTCGTTCGAGCGAAAGAAATTGAAGATTAATCGTTTGTTTCGAAGAAAAAGTTTTGCAATCTAATAAGCTTTCTTCTCAAGTCGTTGATATTCAATCTCGACCTTGATTGCGACTTTGTGGTCGTCGTAAAAGCGACGCGAATTTCCGCACAATTGGTTCAAGTCGATGCTAATGACTGAAAGAAAATGGATAAAATCTTATGGTTTCTCGTTAAAATTCTATGGGAAATTTTATGGGGTCGATGATGAAGAGGAATGCTAGAAAATCAGGAAATTTCAATTTCAAAAATTGGATTAAAACATTTAAAATTTGAGTATATTTATGGCGAATAAGGATTAACCTCGTTTTCGTGATATAAATCACCAAATAATTAGCAATTACATTCATTGGAGTCAATTTTCAACTTGTACAATCTCGAGAAATAGACGCTCTCGGGCATAATTGCTCCGTCCGCAAGACTCGTGATAATGGCCAGTACGATACAAGGTCAGCCATGTAAAATTGTTAAATGGATTCAGGTATGAACAACTTAATTGTTACGAAACAATTGCGTACTAGTAATTCACGCATTTTTCAATATGCGTGTTATCAGACCAAATTTTGCCAAAAACAAAAATTCGTTCGAAATTATTATTAATCATGTTTCAGAAAAAGAAAAAAAAAGTTCACTAAACTTTAAACACTACGAATATGTCGTAAAAAATGTCGAAATACAGACATGAAGAATCCATTAACAAGATAAAATGTACAGTAATCACAGTTGTTAAAAATAGTATAGAAGTTTCTGGAATCAAACTCGTTTTTGCAATTACATATCGATATCTGGAAATGTAACTTTAGTTGTAGAAAAATGGAAGTGAATGTTGAAACTTCGATCGTCTGCAAAATATAATCTTTCTTTCAATTGAAAGAACACATTTTTTAACAAAAAATGTATTAATACTGAAAATATGATTTTTTCCATTCAATTGGTTAAGGAGGATTAACAATTATGTCCAGTTTTGCAATCGAATCAAGCAAAATGATAAAAGCGAATTTTTTTGTTGCAGAAAAGAATAAGAAAAAAAAAACTGAATTGATGAAATATTCGTTTATCTGACGATGAGAAAAATGGACGATAAGATTGTGAAAATTTTATTCAATGCTTTATAAAAAAGTCAAAATTTCTTTGGAAAATGTGTAAAAAGTTGACGAATTTTCTGATATAAAATATTTGAATAATGGTATTCTTGGAAAGTTGATGATTCTCAATAATATGTAACTGGAAAATTATGTAAAATGGAAATTGTTGAAAATTTTTCAATGTCATGTATCATTGAAACTTTTCGTATATGTCATTTTAATTAAACAATTTTTTAAATTGCGACTGTTTATAAATTCATAAACTTGAACAAAATTCTAGGATTTTTATTTTAAATGATTTTTCGAGAGGTATTATTTAAAATAAACAATTTTTCAAAAGGACCATTATTCAAATAATTTTTGTTCGCTAATTTTTCATATAATATAAAAATTAAAAAAAGTTATATAGAATCGCCGGTATTTTTGAACTATTTATATAAATTAAGTTTTAGTTTTAAAAAATTCTGACCCAACTAGTTTATTATAATAAATTTATTGTTATAAAAATACTTATTATAATAAAAAATTTTCAAAATGCGACTATCCATAAATGCATAAACTTGAACAAATTTCTGGGATTTTTATTTCAAATGATTTTTTGAGATACGTTATTAAAAATGAATAATTTTCCACAAGGATCATTATTTGAATTTTTTTTTTCGCTAATTTTTCATTTAATATAAAAATAAAAAAATATATAGAATCGCCATTATTTTCAAATTATTTATATAAATTAAGTTTTAGTTTTAAAAAAATCTGAACCAAGTGGTTTATTATAATAAATTTATTGTTATAAAAAAATGTATTATCATAACAAATTTTAAAAATGGGACTATCCATAAATGCATAAACTTGAACAAATTTCTGGAATTTTTTTTTTAAATGATTTTTCGAGATATATTATTAAAAGTGAATAATTTTCCACAAGGACCATTATTAAAAATTTTTTTTTCGCTAATTTTTCATTTAATAAAAAAATTTTTAAAAATAATATAGAATCGCCAGTATTTTTGGATTATTTATATAAATTAAGTTTTAGTTTAGAAAAAATCTGAATCAACTCGTTTATTATAATAAATTAATTGTTAAAAAATATTTATTATAATAAAAATTTTTTAAAATGCGACTATTCATAAATGCATAAACTTGAACTAATTTCTTGAATTTTTAAATTTCTTGAATTTTTATTTTAAATGATTTTTCCAGACGTATTATTAAAAATAAAAAATTTTTCAAAAGAACCATTTTTTGTATATTTTTTCTTCGCTAATTTTTCATTTGATATTAAAATGAAAAAAAAATACAGAATCGCCAGTATTTATAAATTATTTATATAAATTAAGTTTTATTAGTTTAAAAAAAATCTGAATCAAGTGGTTTATTATAATAAATTTATTGTTATAAAAAAATTTATTATCATAACAAATTTTAAAAATGCGACTATTCATAAATGCATAAACTTGAACAAATTTCTGGAATTTTCATTTCAAGTGATTTTTCGAGATAAATTATTAAAAATAAATAATTTTCTACAAGGACCACTATTCGAATGTTTTTTGTTCTCTAATTTTTCATTAAATATAAAAATGAAAAAAACAATACAGAATTTCCAGTATTTTTGAATTATTTATATAAATTAAGTTTTAGTTCAAAAAAATCTGAACCAACTAGTTTATTAATTGTAATAAATTTACTATAATAAAAAATTTTCAAAATGCGACTATCCATAAATGCATAAACTTGAACAAATTTCTTGACTTTTTATTTAAAATGATTTTTCCAGACATATTATTACAAATAAAAAATTTCCCAAAAGGACCATTTCTTGTATACTTTTTCTTCGCTAATTTTTCATGTAATATAAAAATTAAAAAATAACACAAAATTGCCAGTATTTTCAAATTATTTAAATAAAATAAATTTTAGTTTAAAAAAAACTAAAGCAACTACTTTATTAAAATAAATCATAAAAATTATATTAGTATCGGAGAAGTATTATTCTTTTATGAAACGTTTGAGTGACGGTAAAATTAAATATTTTTTTGTGTTCTACTTTTTTTGTTTGTTTGTTTGTTTGTTTTTTTTTTTGAACATTTATACACTTCAATAAACATGATGATTTTAATAAAAAGTTTTTCAAAATGCATTATTCATAAATTTGTATAATATATCATATTCAAAAAAATATTGAAAACATTTCTGAAATTTGATTTCAAGTGATTTTCCGAATAATATTTAATTTTCAAGAAGCCCATTTATTTAATTTTTTTTTCTTGGCTAATTTTGCATGTAATACAAAAATTAAAAATTATGGTCAATCCCCTTTGAAAATACTCGTACCTTAAAATTATATAAAAAACACTTCAAAAGACTTTTAATACAAAAAAAAAAATTCTTAATCTTCGAATTCACGTTTCGATGTCCGAAAACGCGATCGACTTAATCAGTTGCTGCACGTGCAAGATCACTGTGTGCTCCATAAATCTTGAGGATTCCTTAGGCGAACGTGTGAGCGCTAATCCATTTTATTACATCAATGGCTATCACGTTTTCGCACACATGCACGCACCGTGACGATTCTTATCACGGCTAGCATGGACCTTTATCACTATTTAGCTCGTGACTGTGTCCATTTCACAAAATTTACTCAGGTAACGGTGATACGACGCAAGCTCAGAAAGATAAGTCGAAAAATTCGACTCACAGTTTCAAAAATATGCTCGAAAATTAGGTGTTTATTGATTATAAAGAATTTTCTAGGTCACAACTAATTTTTGGTTTGAAATAAACACGAAATCAGTTGATGAAAATCTATTTTGCATTTTACTCTCACATTACAAGAAAAACTATAACAATTTCTCCGTGAAATATTTTCATTTTTTTCTGGTATCTTTACACGGAAAAAACAATATGGTTGTGACAACCTCATAAAAAGCAACATTTGCCTCAACTATTTTCATGTAGTAGACATAACCTCATTTTTGGTTGGTGCAACCACATTAAAAGTTACTACAAGCTTCACAAAAATTGCAGTAACTCACGTACTTAACCAACTAACGTACTTCTCCCACGGTTTAGCGTGGGAGAAGAACTTTCACGTCAACAGTCAGGTTATTCATTATTTCTCCAACTCTCAGCAGGGGTCCGAAATCACATATTCCTTGCGGGAGTTGAATAAACTAAATTATCTTTTGAGTATCTTTACACGGAAAAAACAATATCGTTGTGACAACCTGATTAATAGCAAAATTTGCCCCAACTGTTTTCATGGTGTAGGCAACCTCATTAAAAGTTACTAAAAGCTTCACAAAAATTGCAGTAACTGACGTACTTAACCAAGTAACGTACTTCTCCCACGGTTTAGCGTGAGAGAAGAACTTTCACGTCAACAGTCAGGTAATTCATTATTTCTCCGACTCTCAGCAGGGGTCCGAAATTACATATTCCTTGCGGGAGTTGAATAAACTAAATTATATTTTGACTGTACATATTCATGGAAAACCTCATACGAACTCCTTTGTTTCATAATTATTTATAACTTTTTCAATTTTCATTAATTTCTCAAATATTCGGAATTTTCGATAAATTATTTTTCTCAAGTTAACAATAATTCCTAAAAAGTCAACGATTTTTCTTCTAAGATCTTTGAAAATCTTTCGTTTTTTTATTCATTCTCGATTCGAAATCGTGTTTTTTTTTTCCTCAGAAGACACGAGAAAATAGAAAGCCGCGCGTAAATGTACGCCGTGGAATAAATTTCGCGAATAAGTGTCAAAGACACTTTCCTCGATCAAGAATTGCCTCGAAATGCGCGTCGCCTTGATACATTGCGATTAAAGTCGAAATACAATGAAAACCGGTCACGCATTGAAACGTCAAGGTTTTTTTGTACACAGGGTTGGTGCACCGTATGCATTATTTAATCGAAAAGCCCGATGTGTAATCGCCTACACGGAACCAATCGCTCGATCACTGGGACGTGTTACATCGAATCGGTATAACAATCATTGTTTTATAACCACTCAAAGATTTTTCTCCGTTTGTTTTACCTTGCGGAAAAGCTTTCGAGCAACTTTTGGCCAACTTCCAGAAATTCGAAGAAAATAGAATCTTGTAAATTTTTCAGGAGTAGGGGAAAAAACTTTGCAGTGAAAACTTGAATGATGATTGTAGAAAAAAATTCTGAATTAGAAAAATAAGTATGATGGGAACGAGGATAAAAAAACAGATGACGAGTTTAGTCGTGCTTTTCTTAGACATTTATTAATAACTTATGTGAGTGTTGGATGGTTTTAATGAATTCTGAGATATTTGTGAATTATTTTGAATTTGATTCTGTTAAATCCGTTGAATTATCGAAGATATAATTTTGTAGATTTTTTGGGTCATTTGATTTGTGGTTAAATTGAGGAGACACGTGTTTTTTATTTTTGTGTGAATTTTAGTTGTTTAGTAAAGATATTGAATTTCGTAATTTAAAAATAAGAAATGAAAATCCGAACCTTGAAATTTTAACATCGCATCAGTTTTTTCTCTTAATTGTTTATTCGGTATTTTTTCGTCGTTATTTTCTTGAAATTTTATTATTTCACCAAAAATGGTTCGATCATTGAAGTTTTAATGAAGTTAATCAGTAGGGACTTAATTAAAAAGAAAAAAAATTGAATGCTCAATGAATTTTTACTATCGTTTTTACTAATAAAGAATAATACTGAATGAATAAATAAACTGATGCGATTCCAAAGTTTCTACGTTGAAATATTAAGAAAATCAATTTTCAATTCAAAATTCCAAAAACCCGCCACAACTAAACAACTAAAATTCAAGTAAAAATAAAAAAACACGTCTCCAACAAATGTCAAAATAGATGCTAGAATAGATATTTATGCTACAAGGGAGAAAGAGGATGATTTCAACGAGTGCGAAGTTGGGCACGAGCGGTAGCGAGTGCCCAAACGCACGAGTTGGAA
>JAPYZL010208272.1:0-33140 GCA_030522825.1 Platygaster orseoliae | reverse complement strand
TTGGTAAAAAGTACTAATGTTGGAAATTATCACCACTTCGCCAAAAGTTTGGTAAATTCTACCGCCGTTTCGATAAAATTTACAAAAAACTTTTCTCCTTGCAGATATCTAATCTTACTGGCTATATGGTACATACTTTATAATCATCTGCAAATTCATTGATTATACCAGCTACTGAAATTAATTACGAAGATGAAATCACCGTGCTAATATGACTTATTCCACTCATTGGTAATATTTATCAATTTCTAAAAATTTATGATTATACAATAATTTTTTTATCATGCAGTAAATTGAGTGAAAAATTTTCATGTACAAATTCATGAATGAGAAACACAGAATTGAAATTATGAGAAAAAAAATCACGAATTTATAGAAATACAGTTAATTGAATATTGTGTTACAAATTACGCACAAATTTTCAAAATTCTTGTATCTAAAATATCAGATTCCCGAATTTTTCTCATCTTGAAATTTTCGAATTTTTATTAATTGCATAACTATCATAATATTATTTAATAATTGTCTTGCTTACTTCGATTCGGTAGAAAATTAAAAAAAAAAAAAAAAATGCCAGAGAAAAATATTAACATTAAAGATTAGAAACGATTGATTTTCAACTCGTCAATAATATTAAGTTGAATTTTACATTGAAATCATAATTCAATAATAATATATATATTTTAATAATAAAACGAAGGCCCTGCAATATTCTTTATTTTTAAATTTATTTCAGAATTTTATTTATAATCCTAACAATTTCAACTGATTTTTAATTTAGAAAATTGTTAGAGAAGACGAATGAAGATGACAAAAGGTGAAATCCATTCGGGCTTCAATTTCATTTTACTTATAAAACAAGAAAAAACACTAATAATTACATTTTTTTAAATCGAAATGAAGTTGAAATGAATACGAGCTTGCGATTTGGGAAATTCATCACCAAGTAACAATATTAATTTTAAAAATTCATACATAATAATAATGATTATTATCATATTCATTCTATGAAAATTGTTCTATTCTGTTAAGCCAACGATACATTAACCACGAGTCTGAATTTGCAAAGTTTTTAGTTATCCCAGTTATTTAAAACTTTTGGTGCAATAGATATACTTAGGCCGGTGATACTAACTAGCAATAGTCAGACCAAAGTATACAAGATATCTTACGTTAATAACGCAGATAATTGAGTTGAATCAAATTATTTATCGCAATTTTTTTTGAGAGTTTCTAAAATAGTTTCTTGAATATCTGTTTCTTTTTATTACTATTTGTTACTATATTTTGAGCTTTGTTTCCAGGCACTCAGACCTCATATAAAACTATTGAAATTTTTTCAATAAATTCTTCGTAAACATGTACTTCATTTTTAGATTCATTTGTGAAGTTTTCTGAATTTTCAAGATAATGACTAATGCTTCAATCATAGTATCAATTAACGGATTTTTCACGATGCCACTGAATACAAAAGTTACTTTCGTCATAATATATTCAGCAATTTCCTCATTTTAAGCAGGTTTTCACAGCAACACACTGTAAAGGCAATGCTTCCAAAGAGATTGATGATAGCAATGACTTTCCTATTACTGGAAGTCCCCGCATGACTTAAAAGGCGATCACATCCTTTTAATACTTCGAATTTCTAAAACTGTCAAAGAGGAGAATTTCCAATCCGAAATTTCGTCTAGAATTCGCAGTTACCGGATACATAATCCATCGATTTCCGTCGATTGTCATACGTGTAATCTAATTGTAAGTCACAGTCAGTGGATGCGTTCACGGAAAAGTCGCATGCTTTTCGCTACTCGCTCGGTTTTTATTGCACATTGCGGAGCACACTAGATGCTTAGCCTTAATAGGGAATGATTGTTTAACAAAGCCGTCAAATCGCGTCTCATTGAGACGATGAAGCACTTGATTTCGACGCATCGTCCAAAAGAAAGGCGATATTTGCACGCACAAAAGATGGATCATGGAATGTAGTCTGGCTAACTGATTCAATTCATTCCATGTCCGGCAACGGCTGTAGTCCGTCGTTGTCAAACAACATGCTCGATTTTTCAATGGCGAACGGCTGTTGCCCTCGCGTTTCCGATCGGTTAACACGTCTGGGAATCGAACTTTCGAGGAACCCAAAGATCGCACATGTGCTCCTTTTTACGAGTGCGATCGTCTTTCTTTTTACCCCGAATCAGTTAAACTTAATTTATTACGTTAGCTGTGAACTTTCGTCAGCCATGAACAAAAATTTCATGGATTTTCAAACTCATCCGTATTCTCCCGTATTCCACGAACGTAAAACTGCTATTTTACTGCCCAAGTAGAAATTCTTTCTTCGCGTGGGAACAGCTCACTTTCTCGAGGGAAAAATGAGAAATTAGAAGCATTTCTTTTTCTGGTTTACAATGATTTTATAATCAAATAGCTATTAAAATCCTACAGATGATCGTTGGTAGGAAAACTTTTTAAATTTTACTAAAATGATTCAAAAATTTTCGAAAATACTATTTTAGTTTGTCAACGAAAATTCACGTTCTTAAAGTAAAGGTCTATCAGATATTTTTCTCATGGAATTGTGACTCTGGCAGAAGCTTTTTAAAGACTGCTCAAAATTTTCAAAGAATTAAATAATAATTTGTTTTATTTAATTTTTCGAATTATTCAAATAATAAAAGTATATGTATATTTTTCATCGACGCATTCTTGAACGTTACTAGTTTTGTAGATTATATACATATAAACTCTTTTGAAGTGTTTGTTCGAATAAAATTTACCTTGACATATGGTAAAATGAAACCTGAGATCCAAATGGCTTTGAAATTGAGAGCATTCCAAAACAGTCCAATAAGTGTATCACTTTTGGAATCGAAAAGAAGAGTTCGAGATTTGAGAAGATTTGAGCGCCCACGTCGACAGGTTATAAACCTGCTTAACTTTATAAGTTGAACCAAATCGCATTAACGCATGGCTTGACTTTTTTCCCATCGCTGCTGCAACCTCAATCTCACGAAAATACCTGCTATGAATCGAAATTATACATGAAAGAGTTACCCTCTAGGATTCCAGAATATTTTTAAGGTTCCATTTTCGTTATACAGAAAAGACAAAATGATTTTTTCATGCTCAAATAGGGAGATAGCAATTTATATCTCAAAGCAGAGGCGTATTATATAGGTAGAAAAAATTTTCTGTGGGAGTTTTTCGAAAAAAAATACACATATTTTTTTCAGGATTAAAAATTTTTAATCCTGGCAGATATGGTTACGAAGGTACGATTGTTCAATTTTTTTAAAGTTAAAAATTGCATATTTTTTTATGTCCGTATTAAATGAAATGGAATCCAATTTTGTGTGAACTTCAAGTAACTGAGTTTTAGACTTATTTTCTCATGGTTTTTGCGAACGTCACGAATTTTCTGATTTTATTTTGGATATGTATACATCAACTTTTTTTTTTAAAGATTTTCGAAAGAATCACGTTACACAGATTTCAAGTATTTATTATACTACGGTATTGTAATTTTCCTCTTCGTTATATTATTCACTATGTATTATTTATCATTGTTAACTACATTCAATATTTTATTAGCTTTAAAAATGTTTAGCTGTATGTATATTGTAGAGTAAAACATTTATGATTATAATTTCATTTCAGAAAAAATTTTCCTAAAGTTAGAATAATTGTTATTTTAAGATGAAAAAACTAAAAGTTATGGACTCAATTTGAACTCCACTGATTTTTTTTCTTACTATTTTTTTTGTATTATTTTTATATCACTTTCGTCTATTTTTCATCATGAAACGATATTGTTAAGAAAATTTTCTTCACGTTATTTTTGAGTACGAAAGGATTTTATAGTATTTCTCATATTTTTTTTATTTACAAATATCGAAAGGACTGTTTAATATTCTCTGCAGATTTCTGGTACTTTCGTAAATTTTTATGAATCAACACCTAAAATTATATTCTCTAGAACGAAATAGAGATAGATTTTTGATAACTCATAAATTTTTAGAATAATCAGGTCTACGTTAATTTCGAGTATCTTACATGTATCCCTTGAATTTTCATATTTTTTCAGTATTTATAAGAGTTTCTTATCGTTTTCTAATATTGTTGTACAATGCTATCAATGCAGATTAAAAAAAAAAAATTATTTTTTTAACACCCAAAACCCCCTCTGCTCACACGCCTGTCTCAAAAGTGAATAATGTTATTTGTGTATGAATATCACTATGTGTTTATTTTTTTAATATAGGTTGACTATTAAACATAATTGCGAGTGTATAGGAGTAAATTATTTCAGAAATAAATTTGATTATAGAGACAATACAGGGTGATTCAACATGACCTGAGCACTCAAAAAATTTATATTCCTTGTTAAATTCTAAGACAATATTTCCTTTGCCACTTTTTACAAAACTCAAAAATAAAAAAGTTATTCAACTTTGAAATTTAAATAATAAATGCGCTTGTTCAACAAATAATGATAAAAACCAGGTACCAAATTCTAGCCCAAATTTTCTTCATAATTTTCTGAATCGAAAAGTCCTTTGCCACTTTTCGCAAAACACAAAATCAAAAAAGATATTCAAGTTAGAAGTTTCAACCAATCAGATTTTTCAGATTTTAAACTCGAATATCTTTTTTCTTTTTAAGTTTTTTGAAAACTGACAAAGGACTTTTCGATTCAAAAAACTATGAAGAAAAGTTGAGTAGAGTTTAGTCCCTGGTTTTTATCACCATTTGTTGAAAATGCGTACTTATTGTTTAAATTTCAAAGTTGAATAACTTTTTTATTTTTGAGTTTTGTAAAAAGTGGCGAAGGAAATATTGTCTTAAAATTTTACAAGGAATCTAAATTTTTCGGGTGCTCAGGTCATGTTGAATCACCCTGTATAGTTACATGTACAGTGTGTTCCAAAATCCCTGTGCCAAACAGAAATTCAATATTCCTTTTTTAATCTCGAGTCTAAAAGTCTTTTGCCACTTTTTACAAAACGCAAAATAAAAGAAGTTATTCAAGTTTGAAATTTAAACAATAAATGCGATTTTTCGACAAGTGATGATAAAAACCACGGATCAAACTCTATCCAAATTTTCTTCATATTTTTCTGAGTCGAAAAGTCCTTTGCACTTTTCGCAAAACTCAAAATGAGAAAATATATTCAAGTTTGAAATCTGAGAAATCTGATAAGTTGAAATTCTAACTCAAATATCTTTTCAGATTTTGAGTTTTGCGAAAAGTGGCGAAGGACTTTTCGTCTCGAAATTCATAAAGAAATAATTTGTTTTTTTTGCACAGGGATTTTGGTACACCCTGTATATTTTGTAATAGTATAAAACAAATGCTATCAAATGCACAAAAAAATAGTGTTTTCACTATTGAGTAAAGTAAACTATAAGTTTTTGTATTAATAATAACCCACCCAGAAAAAAATGAATGATCCAACACTGGACCAGCGTTGGCTGCCGAGGGTAGGGTCATCTAGTCCCAAATTTTTTCATCCTAAATTTTTTTGGGTTGGGTCATCTGGTCCCAAGTTTTTTTACCCTTAATGTTTTTCATTTAATATTCCCAATAAAAATTTGGGATGAAAAAATTTGGGACCAGATGACCCCACACAAAAAATTTAGGATGAAAAAATTTGGGATAAGATGACCCCACCCGCTGCCGAAGTCCAACAGTTGGCATCCGACATTTGGTCCAGGTTTGGAATGATAACGCTAAATAACGCTGGTCCAATGTTGGATACCAGCATTGGCAAACATCTCTGGAACAATACTGGTTACCAGTATTGTACCAGAATTGGTCGAACATTGTTTATTCATGCTTTTTTATAGTTTTTCAAATTTTTTTTACATTTTGCTGCTATTATATGTTACATTTTATGATTTTTTGCTTATATTATTAGAGACCTGCGCGTACGCAGAGTCACCACTACCAAAAATTATATGCCCGAAATATCCACTTTAGGGACATTCGCAGGGATCAGCCCAATCGAGGTGCAATGAAAAGGTCTCACCCTGGGGAAACCGCCTTCATGATCACAGTATTCCTGACACCAAGTAAGTATGCTCCTAACTGTTTTCGCCCACTATTTAACCCTTTGCCAATTTTTCTTTTATTCGAGAAAAAGTGCGCCAAAGCCACCAAGTAGCCTTTTCTTGCAACACACCAACGCAGCGTGAAAATTCAAATCGTTCAAATGAACACCGGAGTTATGGTTTTAGACATGGGCCAATATATTGGTCCAAGCACGGTAAACTATCGTTGGGCAAATACTGGTAGCTACATCGGACCGGACTCTGTTTCAGATATGGTCGAACATTGGTCCAGTCGCGGCAACCAACACTTGGTAACCGCTACTGGACCAAGATTGGTCCATATCTTAAATTAACTTGAACTCTGGTAATTTCCGGGTGGGAAAATTATCATAGAAGTACTCATAAATTAAGTATACAATAATAAATTAATATCCCAGAATATCATATTAGATTATTATAACAATAATTTGTATTTTAAAAACTAGTACTTCCCTTAGATAACTGGTCAAAACTAACCATTTTTTACTATCGAGTACATGTAGACAATAAAAAGTTTATATCCCTAGTAAAAACTTAGCTATTTTTAATTAACAAAAACAAGCTAGAAAGAGGCAAGAACTAGTAAGTTAATGTTTTTTTCCCAGGCACCATTTCTGCTTGGGACGTATCTGTTCTCCTTGAAGAAGCAACTGAGAAATTGAAAACTCAGTGATGACTTATTAATAGTTCCAGAAAATGAATATAATATTCAATATATAAGTACATATTTCAGTAGGTTTTTTTGAAATTTCAGGAATGCGTATCTACATATTAACTCGCACGCGCTTGGAAATCCATAGTACACAACATAGTATAGAAACAATTCGAATTTCACTCAAAATGCTGTAAAAAATCGCAGAAAAAGCATCCTTGCGAGTTTTTTATCCATCGAACATTTATTTGTCGAAAACCCAATTTACGAGAACTCGTATATACCTGCGCCTTCTTGGCTGCGTCCTGGAAAAAAGCCAGGTATCTGGATTGGGCCAACAAACGAGCTTATTTATTCAACAAAACCAGGTCGCCGATGTCGTGAATAAGTAATGCGGCAAAAGGGGCAAAAATCGAGGATTCCGGGGAAAAGTGACCTATCAAAAGGAGCGTAAATGTCCATATAATCGACTTTTCGAGGCGAAACGCGCAGCTGGAAGCTTACCGTTTCCATTCGTTTTATTGCCCGTTGCATATATCGCTCTACGGGATTAAAAATTGCTTACAATGAGCTTTGCAAAATGGCGGGCTGGGGCAAAGGTATCATCGTGAATGGAAAAGTCAGGTGGATGATCTTTCGACTTTTTCAGGGTTGGATGAATGACTATGGTATCACGTTCGAATATAGGAATCGGATTTGAGAAAAAAAATTATATGAACTTTGATGTAATCAAGTTGATTCAGTCCCAGTTTCAGAAAAATGCATTTGTTTACATAGTATTTCTTTAAAAATAATAACGACGGCTTTTTCTTCAATTTTCAAAACATCTTATACTAGATTAGAAGAAATCCTGCGATGATACTGAAACGAAATTGTTGTATGAAAAAGAATTAGTATCAATACATACAGAAAAGTGCAAATTATCTTCAACATTTAAAGAATGAAACATAAAAAATGATATCATTTCGACATTCAAAATGTTGTAATACATATAACACATAATTGTTTGACATAACATCTCTGGATTCCACGATTACTCAAATGTTATTTTTGTTCCATTCAAAAGAAAACACTGCCATAGCCACCCACTCCATGTGTATTCTTCTCCCACACTTTTTTCAAGTACACCAAAACTCCCCGAAAAAATCCAGCTCCCTCCCCCCTGCTCTGCATAAAATTATCGTTTATTACCAAAGCACGTGATTAAGAGCCTGCGATGTTTTCTGTTTTTCTCATCGGCGATGGGAATCACAAAAATGAGGAATTCCTTCTCCTTCCTTTGATTTCGTATTTTCCCGAATGACCCAAAAAATAAATGAGAGATAATGACAATAGGAGACGATCAAAAGATCGATTTGTGTGGCGCGCGCGCATGTGTTATATTTGAACAAGAGAAAAAAACGCCGCTTTGGATTTTCGTGTTTCCGAGTAAGGCCAAAAGGGCCGCGTTCGTTACCCGTCGAATGACATCTTTATACGCGTTTCTAGACCCCCACAGCGACGACGTCGTCACCCCGTAGAGACTCACAAATTTAAACGTATCCTTTTGCGCTCTCGTAGCGATTCCGGAGTCGGGCGTGGACAAGGATAAAGGATTCTCGCGCTTCCTCCGATTTGATAGGAGGTCGTACGCGTCGAACAAGGATCGCAGATGTTACATCCTTGTCGGCGCTTGACTCCGGGACCTGAGGATCCCATACTTGAAGAGGAGGACGCGGTAGCTCTTCGCATTTCACGCCCGCGCTTCGCGGAAAATATCATTGTGCCCACCTTTTTCGGTAATTTCGGCGGGCTTTTTTCTCGACTTTTGCGCCTTTTTTACATTTTCCAATGGATTTGAAATTGGGGTAAAGTTGGATGAAGGAGTATTTAACGGGGCAACAGCCCTTCAATGGAACTGGCAGAAAATGGAATAGTTGCTGCAATCATGTAAATGCATTTGGGGTAACTATGGTTGTATGTATATTGTTGATTCCACTAAATTTCAAATCTCATATTTCAGAAAAAAATTTGAGTGTGATTATACAGCTGGTCAATACAGTACATCCGAAGCTGCGATTACAAACAGAATAAATTATGGGTAGCTTGTAAAATTTTGAAACAATTTTGCCTTCGCCAACCGAGTAAAAATTTCATTTTGAATTTCGACTTCCTTCACAGTAAGTATTCGTAATTTGCACGTGAAAATGTTGAAAAACTTTGATTTTGACTTTTTTTATGGTTGCAAACTGTGAACGTTTGTTGTATTTCACCTTAATTCCATCTTCAAGTCGTGTTCCTCAATTTCGTAATATATTTATTGTACACCTTAATAAATGTTGTAGCGTTAATTCAAAAAAAGTATGAGTTTACCGCTGATGACTATTATTTCACAATTTTCTATTATTTTAATCTATACCCATAACGCCCTTTTATGAATTTCTTTCTGTTTTTTCGATTTCTTTTACCACGCAGTTAATTGGATGAAAAATTTTTACCTACAAATTTATGAATGAGAAACACTGAATTTAGAAAATGATGAGAAAATCAATCATCATTTTTTCAACGAATTTATAGGGATACAGTCAATTGAATAATGTGTTGAAAAATACGCGAAATTTTCGAAATACTTGCATCTAAAATATCAGAACCCAAATTTTTCTGATCTTGAAATTTTAAATTTCTCATAAATTGCATAACTATTGTTACGCTATTTAATTATCCTCTTTTTTACTTTGATTTTGTAGAAAATTGAAATAGAAAAATCGTCAGAAAGAAATCATTAACATTGACGATTACAAAGGATTGATTTTCAATAAGTCGATAGTACGAAGGTGAATTTTTCATTGAAATATTCATTCAATAGGAAAATTAATTTTAATTATCAAACGAAAGTACTGAAATATTCTTTATTTTAGACTTTATTTCAAAAATTTTATTGATAATCCCAACGATTTCAACCGATGTTCTATTCAAATCTTGTTAGTTAAGACGAATGAAGATGGAAAAAAGTGAAATCAATGCAGGCTTAAACTTAATTTCACTTGTAAAACAAGAAAAAAAGCTAAAAACTATACATTTTAAAATCAAAAAGAAGTTGGAAATACATTTAAAGAAGTTGAAATGAATACGAGCTTTCAATTCGGGCATTCACCAAAAGCCAAAAGTGTCAATATAAATTTTCTGAAATTTCTTGGCATCTATTTTTTGAAACTATTATTAAACGTTTAACTGTAAGAAAGGGAGCGTTCAAGTATTACGTCACGCAGTTTTTTGAAATCTTTGACCCCCCCCCTTCATCACGCGGCGTCACATATCAGTCGACCCCCCCCCCGGTGCGTGACGTGACGCAAAAATTTTTTTTAAATATTCCAAAGTAAGTTGCAACTGTTGAAAAGAATTACATTTCAATGTTGCTCGTCATTTATTGAAACAATGCTATCTCTTCTAATTGTATCAACACATTACATTAAATTGAATACCATATTTATTTCCTATATAGTACCACATTTCAGCTTTTCAATCACGTCTTGAATGTTTTTTGTGAAATCATCTTCTTTCAAATAATCAGTCTTCGCCTTTTTCCAAATTTCAATGCTCTTTTGCTGACAAACTTTTGCGGGTACATCCTCGTGACTGTTTTTGTATGAATTAAATAGTTGAAGATGTAAATCACTTTTTTTTGACATTTTTTTGCTCAACCGTAAACAAATAAAGACGTTTAGCGTTGATTTTCACGGATGTAAACAATGACAAACAACAATAAACAAGTCATAAATATGTCAGTTTAAGATAGTCAAACAACTGTCAACAGAGCTTTTACAGTTTTAAACTGTAAAAGCTCTAAAAAATCGATGTCACTGTCAGAACTGCTTTTAATTTCCAAAATTATCTAAGCTGTGTAACAACTGTTTGATATATAAAAAATTAAAAAGTTTCAAAACTGTCAAAAATTTTTTCAAGTTGCAGTAACATTTTTCATTTTACTAATGATATTCTACCTAAATTCACAGTTTTTCAATCATTTATGACGGTGAAGTTATATTTTTCATTATGAATATTGTGATTATTCAAGCGCCGTCAATAAATAAACAAAAAATATATCAAGTATAAAAGTGACCCATACAACATTTTACACGGAACCCTAGAAGTTCAACTGAGTTTAAAATAAATAAATAACGTAAAAACCGAGTGTTCTATTCGTCGTAATATGAACATGTCTTGGCATCTGTTGCAGGTTTTTTCTACGTCTCACGTGCTTAATGACAACCGTAAATATTATGCTGATTGTGAGTTTTCTTTCAAAAAAAAAACACCGAAATTTTTCGTTTCGTTGCGTTTCATTTTTCTCACTGTGACTGAAAAAATGAAAAAAAAGTCCTTTCACAGCGATCCGATCTCGTGAAAATGATCCTTCGAAGTAACACATAACTTCGAAATTATCTTGAAAGGCACAACACGCCGGCTCACTTTGATTTACAGCTACTGATAATTAAGCCCTTGTTAGTAGTGCGCCGGAATTCTCGTGTTTTTGGCCTAGAACTTTCCTCGAAAACAATCGTAAATGCCAGCCTCTCCATTTTTAGTAATCATTGAGCCATTGACTTTTATGGATCTCTAAGAAAAAAGTTTGTTAATGATTTTGGGATTTTTTTATGAAGATTGACTCCTCAACACTTTTAAGTGGGCTATAAAATTGTTCCAAGTACGAGGATTTTTATTTTTGTTTTCATTATGGCGTTATTGTTGGGAATTAAAAAAATATATTATATATAGTATATATTCCAAGATTGAAAAATTTGCATATTAAATTTTGAAATTTGGCAATTCCAAGATGTTATTATTCTGGCTAATGACTGTTGAATATGGAAGTCTGACATTCAACTCAAGTTCGTGACAACCGTGACAACAATGCATGAATGATTCAAAGACTTAAAAATGTTACATTTATTGCAAAGAAAAAACTACATATTTACGAAACTCAATCATTTGGTTGTAATAGTTATACCAAATTTTATTTATTCAATAATTTTTTCATATGATCGTTGAAAAATTCAATGTTAGACCTTTTCAACTAAACAAATTTTTAACTTTTCTAAACTTGTTTATATACATTTCTAAGTAAGAGGAATTTATTAATCGAATTCATTAATTTCATATCGTTATGAATTTCTAGATTGATAAACTCAACATGCAACATTCGAAAACTATTACTATGATAACAAACATCAAATTCATAAACAAATATTTTTTCTCGCGCAATCGCAATTTCACTTCTCCTTATTGCAACCTTGCCATGAAAAATATCTCAATATTCAACATGAATTTTGATAACGACTTTGTTGCATAAATCATGAAGCCTTGACACTAATTTCAAGGCTTATCGACGTACGAAAAAGGAGCATGCAGGAGGCATTATTTGCATGGCAAAGTCATAAAAGTGCGACAAATACGAAACAAATCGAATTACATCCCTAGGCTGCACTTTTTATTTACGAACTTCGCATAAAGAGAGACAAAAATAATGTATGCTTAGATAATCATATCCCACATTATGACAACACGGTTGAATGTAAGTTTTGAAATTTATCAAATGTAAAAAGATTAGTGTAAACATTTTTCGCATCAATTACAATAACTAATATGCTAGTTCTGATGATGCATGTTATTTTGGTTGAAAAGTGTAAAAAAGACATAATTATTTAAAATTTTTTTTTCGCTAGAAAGTAAAAAAAGTAAAATCCATAAACTTTAAAATATTTTTCTAAGGTTATCTTTAACATGAATTTTTTTCTAATTTTTTTCAAGTCAGGATAGTACATACGATTTCTAACAAATTAATTGATGACTCTCTCAAAAGAATGATTAACTCACGATATATTATATTATTAACTGTGTACTATAACGAAAAAGATTTATCAATAACCCCAAAATCCCCCTACCGACAACAAAAATTGTAACAATATGTTCCTCAGTCCAAAACAAGTGCCACCACCACCACGCCCACTACCCCAACACACATCACCCTTATTTCTTTAACAACCCCCTCCCACCCCACCCTCACCCTGGTATCACCCGTAACAATCGCACATTCCCGAACCCAGAACTGTCGCAGTTGGCACAATAAAGTCCAGTAAACGGGGGCGCAGCCCGGATTTGTTTGCAGCCGCGACACTCGCGGCTGCGCTTTGCCCCCACTCGTTCATTTGCATTGTTTGCCGTCAAACATTGGGCGTCGGGTATATAGTGGGGAATCCGGTCCACGTTGGCCTGACACCCCATTCACATTGGACGAGGTCGGTTACGCCTCTCAAGTCCCCGAAAGCTCGGGAGGCGTACCTTCACTGCACATATAAAACCCCCCACTTCACTCTCCCGAGCCAGATGCCCACGAGCCCTCGGTCGCGTCAAACGTACTGATCAGAATTCAATCTCGTGAACGATCCGTGAAGCAAAAGTTTGAAAACCGAGAACTCAAAGGTCGCAAACACTTCGCGAAATCCGCAATCGCGCATAACAGTTCCCGGAAAAAATTCTCGTTTACCGTCGTGAACCTGAAAAAACCAGTTCTTCCCGGAAACACGCTTTGACTGTCTTATTTTCTGATAAAGTGCGCGAAAGTGGAGACAATGGTGAAAATGGAAGACCCTTACGATCAACAGACCGTTAGTGCATCTCCACCGCCGACCAGATCTGTGCTGAAAAGTAACTTCAGCATCCGGAGCATCGTTCCAGAGGCTTGTGCGGCTACGCCGACCGGGGACATGTCACCCTCGAGTCACCCAGCTTCCAGCGACGAGTCCGACCTTGACGTGACCGGGGACGGTGCTGAAACTCCACCCCTCGATTGCTCCAGGAACGCGACTTCGAGTCCCAGCAACTCACCCAAGGACTCCAAGGACGAGGACAAGAAAAAGGCCGAGAAACCCCCGTACAGTTACAACGCCTTGATCATGATGGCCATCCGACAGAGCCCCGAGAAACGCCTCACTCTGAACGGCATCTACGAATACATAATGCGCCACTTTCCCTACTACGAGAATAACAAGCAAGGCTGGCAAAACTCCATTCGCCACAATTTGTCCCTGAACAAGTGCTTCGTCAAAGTCCCCCGGCAATACGACGATCCAGGCAAAGGCAATTACTGGATGCTGGACCCGAGTTCCGAGGACGTCTTCATCGGCGGCACAACGGGCAAACTACGTCGCAGAAGTACCGCAGCCTCCAGGTCCAGACAAGCTGCCTTCCGCAGGAGCGTCGTCCTCAGTGGACTCTACTCCGCGCCATATCCATCAGCCCCTTGGCCTGGTTCTTTTTACTCATTGCCGTACCTTCACCGAAGCGCATACCCGTCGTCCACAGGAGCATACTCGGTTCCCCAAGGCTATCCAGCAAGTCTTCTGCCCGGGGCTTCCGCCCCAAGTCTGCCATGCAAACCCCAAGCCCTCCCGGCCTCGGCGCCTCCAGCTCATGGGGCCTTCTCCATGGAGAGGCTTCTTCAGAACCCTGGAATTACTGGATACCCCGCACCCGGTCTGACAGCGGCTCCTGGCATTCATCCATCGACGAATCCCTACGATTTCTACTCGACCTTGAGAACCCTAGCTGCGCACCAACATCAGGCTTTCGCAGGCCATGCGAACCAGATCCACAGATTCCACCAAGGAGGCGCTTTCGGACAGGGGGCCCCAGTCAACTCATCCCCTGGAAGCAGCCCCGAACCCATATCTCCGACATCGTCACCGGTGAGCCAACAGAGGTCACCCCCGATCGCGCAAAGTCCACAACTGTTCTTAAAACCGATCACGGTTTTGACCGGTAGGCAAAGTTGAACTGTTTCAAGGTGGTGAATTTTTCAATGGAATTAGTTTTGTTTTGTTACTTTGAGAACTTTCCATGACTCGAGTGATTATATTTGTTTATTTTTGTTATTCTGCATTCTTTTGCTATTGTATATGGAAGAAAGATTTTTTGTGAATCCAAGCTCGTACCAAATTGTTGTAGAAAGATAATATATTGGAGGTAGTCATTTTTTGTATATACATTTTTTTGTTGTATATACAGTGGGATCATCGACTTTGAAACCATGTTGTAAATAGATGAATAAATGTTTAGAGTTCTTTTTTATGGAAATCTCTTGTATTTATTCGACCCTGGTTTTTGTTTTACAAGTAGTGTGTTGTTTCTGGTGGTTAAAAAAAGTGATTCGAAAGTTTCTTGATCGTAAAAGTAACCGGCAGAACCCGCCGACTGTCAAAACAAGAAGCACAAAGGCAGAGGCACCGCGGGAACTCGAGGGACACGCATTTTGAATGGCTTCATTGCTACGATATTTGGCCGTAAAATTCGCTTTTCTTGGCCTTCGAATTTAATCGACTTTTCTGCGGGGGTTCCGACATTCCTCTTCTCAAATTTTCGAACTACGGATTTTGTTGATCGTTTTTGCTTCAGCTGATTTTCCTTGGTATCGATATTTCATTTTTTTTACAGTTTTACTTAAATCGTTCTTAGCACAGCATGAAAACAGTTTTCATGGTCATCTGGTGTTAATATCAGAAAAAGGTAAGATGCGATTAATCCGTGTTGTCAATTATCTTCATTTGAGGTCGTATATTTCAAGAGATCAAAGTTTTTGCCTTGAAATGAATCGGAATGGATATATGTTACTTAGAAAAAAATGACTGACTTTCAAGAAATATTATTGAATTTCTATTTTAAAAGTTCAAACAATATTGATGCTCAATTACCAAAAGGAAAATAAAAATAATGCATTCATGATGGAGTAAGGAAATTATTAGTATGAATTTTAGTAGAAATTCCAAAGAAGTTGGAGGATAGTAATTTATTACTATTAGAGAGTTTGCTTGTCTAGGGCGTTTTTGGAATTTCTTTCAAAATAATCTTTTTTTAGGGACTGGGCTACCTATTTGCAGAAAATTCTTTTATTTCAACCTTCATTAATCTCCTATTTTTCATAATTTCATAATCCTATTAAAAAGTAGTCGGAGGCCATGTGGCTTTCCTTAGAGTTTAAATAAAGATAAAAGCGTTTTCTTTTGTAAAACCATTCAAATGTGTAGAATTCAGACTTTAACTAGTGATAAATGCTTGAAAATAACTAATGCTTTTTTCGTAATACCTATGTTGATAAAAAACTTATTTTTCACAAAAATTGACTTCAAAAATCAACAGTTACAGTAACACTTATTGTAAATACTGAAATAACCCTTTTCTTGTGACTCACCAAAGTAAGCAAATTAAGTATATTTTTTTAATATGCTGAATCCAATAAACAAAATTTTATACAAATTTGAATATAGGCAAAAATTCACCTTTAGATTAGAATTTCAGATTTTTTAATTCGTCTCGACAATTCTTTATTAAATATGTATCACAAATTTTTAGTAGAAATTTAAAAAATAATGAACAAAAACTTCTAGAGCAATATTTTTATTAAATATGTATCACAAATTTTTAGTAAAAATTTTAGAACTAATGAACAAAAACTTTTAGAGCAATACATTTGATTATTTTAAATTGATTTTTCTAGAAACTTTAGAAAAATTCATGTTATTATTTTACATTTAACATTTACAATGTTATCAATCTAATCTAAACTACTATTTTGCAAGTTTTAAAACATCATTGTTAAATTTGTGAAATACCATATGAACTTCCATGTTTCTGAGTACGAATAAAAAGTACATAAATTGCACGAGATTACGAAACGACAAGAGTTTTTGATAGGTCTTAAAAATATCGGGATAGTTCAAATTATCCCTAGCAAATGCAGAAAAGTCAGAAAAAAGTCAGTCTAGAGTCTGACTTTTCTCTGATCAGTCTTAGATCGCGTCTAAATGTATTTTTTTTCGTCGGGACGAGAAAAAACAGATGCATATGTATTTTGACGTAATCATCGATAGTTATTATGTACAATTTAGTTGAATAATGGATAAATTCAACTTCTTCGAAAGTAAATATTGAAGCTTTCAGTTGGTACATATGTACCGACTGTAGTATTAGATATCGATATAAATTACGAAAAAACAAACTGAAATAATACTTTTAATTGCATCTATTAGATGTAAAAATGCATGGTAGTTTGACATTTATCGTTTATGCTTTATGTTTAACAATAATTAGGCCATAATATTGGTTAATTGGTGAGAAATCTGCGAATGAGAGAAAAGTCAGACCTTACTCTGACCTCACGTTTGCTAGGGATTACAATAACTCACATTCTAAAAATTCATTATAATTTTATTTTTTTTGAAAACCTCATATAAGTTCAAAGTAAATGCATTATTATTTGCACATGCAAATCTTAGAAAGTAACAGAGATTTTTGAATTCCATAAGAACATGTCTAGAATCAAGGAATTTTCAGATTTATTGAATTCAGTGAAAGTAAACTTACTTTCAGAAAAAATGTGTGTTGTTGAAAAATAGAGTGCTATATGTTTTTATAAAACTCAGAAATTTTTCTGAAATCGTAAGTAGATCTTTAACATTTTTCTAGAATATCTACAGTTCTACATTTTTTGTAGATTAAAGATAATAATAGAAATATATCAAATTTTATTTGATTTGATACGAATTTCCTAAAGTAATCGTTCGTCGAGATTTACATCATCTTAGCATTTTTTACGAGCATATCAGCCTACGAATAGGATTTGCACTTATATGAACTATTGCATCGATTTTCAAACAAAAGAAAAGAATTATCAAGTACTACTAAAGAAAGTCATCCATCAAAAAGAAAAAATTATAATAATAAATATATAACAATTAATAAAACATATGTTATAGGTACCTTTTAAATAAAATGAAGAGATATTGCTTTTTTTGACGCTTCAAGTTTTACAGAAAAATTACTCGAATTGATTACAGTTTAGTATGATATTCTGAAACTTTTGCGATATTATTTTCCATAAATAAAATTTTTAAATATTGCTTGGGAATATTTGCAGCAAATTTAAAAGTTCACAGCTTGGATCTTAGAATTTTAGTTATAATCAAATAGTAGGTAATAAATTCGGCAAAACGTTTTTCACTATGTAGAAATTGTAATATTAAACGAAAAATGTTTTGTTTGTATATTTTCAAATAATTTTCGAAACATTTAGAAAACATGTTTGAATTTTCGGAAAAGAAAATATATCCAATATATTTTGTAACTGTATTACAATTTATGAGAAAGCGACACAGATTTAATCTGCATAGCATTTTCCTGATATAATTCAGTACTGTAAAAAATTTCTTATATTTTCAGGAAAAATTCAATGTTACATACATCTATTTGTAAGAATATGAAGAATCTTAAAAATTTTTCAAAATTGCTTGCATGTGTGAGTGCGTTCGTGTATTGGATGGCGTAGAAGTTTTTCTGGGAGTAAGTTTGAATAGGCTTACCATTTGATAAGTAGGTTATTAATGATATTTATCTATAATAACTCAAGCTTAAAAAGGATTGTTTTGAATACATAGTGGTCTAACAAAGAATCAGTTTCTCTAACCTTGATAAAACTTATTGACACAACAAAATATTTTCGATAATTCCTTGTGGCTATACTGGCTTTCAGACATTTATTCTTTTATCTTGTCTACATTCTTTTAATTTTCATTTATTGGAGTATCAAACACATCATTAACCGCATTTTCATTTTCTATTTACGTTTTTCCTGGCAGAAAGTTAGAAACAGGGAAAGTTAATTTTTCAAAGAAAACTAGCGCTGGTAAAATTGGATTCGATTGTATAAAAAAGTATCTGACTTAAGTTGAATCGAAATTTTTTTTTTTCATTTATTTTTGAATTTTCTCTTTTTTTCCCTGCTCGAGTAAATCTTGCTCTGAACATTACGGCTGAACAATTTTTTATACTTGTGGTATTGGCGAAATCATCTTGGAAAAATGTCCACACAGGAACGAGCGCAAACGCTTTGTTTGCATCACGCGCATTAGGCGCGTAGATTGGCGCGCATATAACGCTCGTGAACAAGATCCGCAAGCTCAAAGTGTACACTTAAGAAAGAGCGAGCTTGCTGGCGCAACATCGGCATGATACATTGAGACAATGAGGCGTAAATAAGATAATGGGACGCGCTCGCTCGCGTCCGAGTCTCGAAATCGCGGGAGGGTCATGAAAGAAACGACGAATTCATTGACCAAGGCAGTAAAAGGAAACATCAGTTTCATAAGGGCAACATAACTTTATCAATAATGTACCTAGAAGTAACAAATTGTGAGGTAATTTCTTAATATAGTAGCAGAGTACGATTTATAACAACTTTGAACTTGAAATTGACATCGAATTTTTAGTACATACTATGTCAGTAGAAAAATTGCAGTTTTCATATAATTCTTTTGTTCTGAAGGTATAAAAATCCAGACAGCTTTTGGAATTCAGTATTCGAGTATGTAACGAGTTTCAGGTGTATTAATTACAACAAATTCTTAAGAAAATAATCGCAAATTTAGATCAGTGTTTGTAAATCTTATGATTTTTTTTCTCAACTTTTAATACGTTGTTATGGTTTATGAAAAGTTTAAGAATTCTCTAAAAATTTTTGAAGCTAGATAATTGTGTACTTGTAGAATTATAATTTTTTATGTCTTTAGAAGTCTTGAAAAATTTTGTAAATGACTTTTGTCAAAAAGTATTAACATATTTTCGAGACTATATACAAATTTATGCCACCATTTTCATCGACTCCTGCGTTTTTCAAAAATTTTGTTGCTGAAATGACATAAATTTTTGAGCAATTACATTTTTTTCAGTGTTTCTAAAGAACTCAGTAAAATCGATTTTATTTCACAAATGGTTCTTCTTTATGGTAAATTTTTGAAAATTCGGAGCAATAGAAAGGAGTCTTGGAATCTTAAATTTTTCAAAAATTGTGACATTTTTGTATAGTGTATTTCAATCATCAAGAAAAGACCTAAAAAAGATTATCTGTTTAAAAAATTTTTTTGGGATTTTCAGAATCTATAATTTTCGAAAACGTCTTATAAATGTTTAATGAATTTCTGTAACCACAAAATAATTTTTGAAATTTAGCATTTATTGTGTGAAATTTATAAAATTCGTGTATTACCGACATTTTTTTTTGTAGATACTATTAAATAATGCTTTCTATGATCCTTGTACAACTGCAATTTATTAACGTGTTTTCTTTGAAAAAGTCATTTTTTTTCATAGGAAAATCAGAGATAAAAAGTCCAGACATACTTTTTCCAAAAAGTAACATAAAGAATTTTGTCATAAACGCGAGAAAAAAACCGCAACTTTTCACAGCGGCGTCGAAAACTGTATGCATTTTGTTGAAAAATATAAAAAAGTACTTCGAAAATACATAGTGTTTTTAAATTTGTGTTATGCTCCTTCTCACTACTCTCAAAATGGAAAATCCCACAATTATTCGAAATCGGTCAATTTTCAGAAAATGTGCTGTTTCATGTGAATTTCGGAATGATCTCATTTTTAAAACATGCTTTTTTTACATTCTGAGAAAAACTGAATGTTCGTGATTATTATCACTCTAGTTGCAAAATGGATAGTGCCAACAGTTTTTGTAATCCTTCGAAGTTAAAAACCTTTTTTGAATTTTATCAATTAAAAAAAGAGCACTCTGAAAAAAAGTTCTGCAAGTAAATTTTTAATGAATAATCATAAATAATAATCATAAATGATCTAATTGCAAAAAAGAATAAAAATCTGACAAGTCAAGCTTGAGTGGAAATTTCTCTCTAAAAAAACGAAACTCAACTTATTTCAGAGCACATAAATAATTGAAAACATGTTTAACATCTCCAAGTACATTATGATTTCCAAACAAGTGAAATTCTTTCAATTCGCAGCATTTTTACTCATATTAAGTGAAACTTCCCTTGAACAAATTGACCCTGCAGAATTTGATTTGCAGGGTTTGCACTGATTTTGAGTTAGTTTTTCACTCGATGAAATTATGAGAGGCAGCCATGATACGGGCTATGCGAACAATGCACAGACCGCAGGATGACCACCATTGCGGAGCTTAGAAATCTGCCTCTCCCTTGTAAGATACAGAAGCCTCGTTCGAATCGAAACCAGTCACGGTGCGGGGACCCCGAGTGAAAATAATGCAACACACAGAGCGTCACCCGAATTCTATTGACACGCCGCCCCATATGTGTCGCTCGGTCGCAACCCTCATAAAAACATATACATGTATACATGATATTTTATACACGTTTACTTTTATTACAATTGTGTTCGTGTGCACCCCATGGCTGATGTTGCTCTTTAATGTGCACGCATGTGCGCGTGCGTACATGTTTTTCTGCTCTCGATCGAATCTCATTTCTTACTGGCTGCAGCGGTTGATGCACCCTCTATAAATAGGTGAACGTTCAAGATGGCGGTGTCAAAATAACCGTAACCCCGCGATGTGCCGATCGATAAGGGGCTGTATGTGTGGCTTCAATTGGAAAATTTTTTAATCTATCTAAAATTTTAATTTTTGTAGATTATAAGTGAAATATTAAACTGCTAACTTGATTTCTTCTAGAGGTTTTCAATATTTCAAACACTCGAATCATTTTTCGGTCACGGTGTTCTGAAACAAGTTGGATTTTTGTGAAAATCGTGTGAATTGTTCTTATTATTGCATGTTATTCAAAGTATTCACGATGACGTAAGTACTAAGGATTGATGTTTGAATATGCATTTTTTGTTTTAAAAATAATTTTAATTGTTTACCAGTAAATACAGGAAATAAACTATAAGAGAATAATAATTTTCGTACATTGTTAGATAATATGGAACATGTAATTCAAAATAAAGTCACGTAATTTATCTTATTACCTACATCTCCCGAAACTATTTATGAGAATTTTTCTGAGCCTTCAATAGGTGTGGTTTAAAAAAAAAATTCCTAGTAATTTTTCTACTTTTCTAAAAAGTTTATGCAAAAAAGGTGCTAAAAAATAAGGGATATCTATAAGATTTATTAGGCTTGACAGTAAGAACAACAGGGTAAATCCTCAATATATGAATGTTTATTAAGGTGGTTTTTTCACTGTTCAGTAAAATTAATAAAGTCAGTCAAGCCTGCGTGACCCGCGTCGTTTAGTTTCTTCTCTCTTCGTCGTGCCCAGAAAATTTCGCCGTAGATCTACTTGCCACTTGGCGCAATTGGCTTCGCAAGTGTTTACCGTCCCCTCGCGGTACGTGACGCTATGTAACTTCTCTTCGCCACGCAAGAAGCTCTTCAATCGTCAACTGCGACTCCGAATTCATAATTTTTTTCGAGTAAAACAATCTTTGTACTTAATGATCATCGATTCATTGAAAATTTTGATTCTTTAATATTATCGATTATTCGGAAGGCTCAAGATTTTCTGACAAAAATAAAAAATGAATAGTTGTAACACTCGCATACAGTCAAATGAATATTTTTGTAAAAGTCGTGAATTCTGGGAGTACTTTCAAAGTTTTTGTATTTTGTCTTGAATTTGATCGCTTAGTTTGGGTGAATGTCCAACACATTTTGAGTACTGTTTACTTCTGTTTCTATTGGTTCAAAAAATATTTGAAGAAAAATTTTTAAAAAGTTTTATACTTGTTTGGTACCATTTCATGTACGAAGAATCGCAAAAAATTTTTTTTTTAAACAATAAGCTGATTTTCTGTATATGTTTTAATATCTAAAAAATATCAGTAATTTGAAGAACATAAGGCAAGTTATAAAATTTTGTACACAAGTTTTCAAAATTTTTATTTTTAAAACGTATTTACGTTTTCGTCATTTTTTTACAGCAGTTTCCATACTGTTTTGCACATGCAGAAATTGAAAAAAAAATTTGTAATATGATTTAAAAGATTTCAGAGAAAAAACACGAACTTCAAAACAAAAATATTCCTTTAAAAATTACTGAAACTTTTTCAAGAAAAAAAATCAGATATTGAAAACTTGCATGGCTATAAACTTTTGCAATAATTTTCTCAAATTCAAAATATGTTAAGATATAAGGTACTTAATTAAAAAAATTGTAATCCTCTAAAAATCTTTCACACAACACCTCCCTTTTTTCTACAATTATTCTATTTAAACAACTGTCGAAAACGCATATGTGAACGCGACATAATATAATACTCGTACAATCGCGCTGTACAAAAGTGTTAAACGAATAAATGAATGAATGAACGAATGGGTGAATGAAAGAGCGCGAGAAAAAAAAGACAGCAAAAAGAGACTGATGATGATGCTGACCGGAAACATATAGCAACATCGAGACCGTTCTTATACTCGCGGAGCTTATTCTTCACTTTATGAGTATACATTGTGGAAGGGAAAGAGAAAGAGTCGAAATTTCGTGACGAGAGGGTCGAACGAGACGAGGTCGGCAAAAAGTAAGCTCAACGCAGAAAACTCGGACTCACTTGCCACGATCTTGAATGGCTTCAATTAGCTTCATTTAGCGAGTCATTGTTTCTCGTGAATTACATTTTGTCACGAGCAAACAGACGCGATTTTAGCTCGATTTCGCGAGCTTTTTCCAGAACCGAAATTTGGAATCGTACAAAATTATTTTAATTTTTAATTTAATTCAATTAAATATAACCTTTTTTTGTTCTCTTCAAAAAAAAATTACGATTTATTACATTAAATGGATAAAAAAATTATGTAATCTCATTTTTATGATCAAATTCAACGATTTGTTGATGTCGCTAACTGAAGATGACTATCTTTTTTGTACAGTACAATTGTAAAAGTTTACGAGTATTTATAAATTTTTTTGTGATACTAGTAGAAGTTAAGTATTACAATAGATCAGATTTTAGATACTATTTTACAGCGTGATCAGAAAATTTTATTCTGTACAAAATAGCTTTCCATGAATTGTTTGATTTCACAAAAAATTTCAATATAATGAAATATTTTAAGAATATTTTTTTGTGAAACTTAGATTTTGGTCATTTTAAGTAAGTTTTTCATTAATTATGATTTTTCCACTTTTCATAACAGAACGATTCCTGGTAAAAATTTTCATCTCTTATCTGAATTAGTTATAAGGAATTCGGATGTATTGTTCGATTCTATTATGTTCTATTTTGGTTAATTAAACTTTTGAGTACAAATTTTCCTTACTTCCCAATTTTTTCAATTTACATAATTTCTTACTTTCGAAGTTCTAAATTCTCATATCCAACGAATCAGCCACTTTTTTTAAGTCGCTCTTTAAGGCGAGGGGCTCGCTCCCGGCTTCCCAGCGCGTGCAAGAGAGATGCATAGAATGGGAACCGCGCGAGAGGGAGGGAGACGGAAGGATCTCTCCTCTTGAAACCTATATTTATTTTTGTATTTACATAAAATTTACAAATACATATATGGATTTATTATGAAAATTTATATTTTTACATTAAAAAAACGAAGTTGTAAAACTTCAGACTTTTAGACGTAATAGTTAAAACGTTAGAAACAACAATTTTTTGAAAAAAAGCATCGACAAGAAATATTACTATTGTATCGAGTATTGAACGATTAATTTTTATTTATTTATGCGATATGTTAAGACATTCTGCTTCAAACTACAGTTCTCAAAACGCCTGATCCTTGAAAAACTTTCACCCGAATGACTCGAGTCCTGCTGAGGACAGGAGGATCGACAGGATCCTGCTAAAACCAGCCAAATGAATAATGGAATATCCTGAAATTCACAATAATAATTCAACTGATGTGAATAAATCAAACCCAGTAAGAAAAAGGGTATCTAGTGATTTCTGAATGTTTCCGATTTTTCACGGATCATTTTAAATGTCAGCACGTCAGCAGCTCTCGAGATCATTATGCTACAGAAAGCTCGCGGAAATGGAGAAAACCCGTTGGGATTTGAAGGTATGAGCAGGTATGAGGGACAAAGCCAGCAATTTCATTGACATTGACTGTTTTCTAACTGAAATTTACAATGCTTGTATCCTTTGCGTGTAGAATAAATATATCAATCACAGAAACTGAGCCACAAAAAAGACAAACAGCACAGAGTCGTCAATTTTCCTACAGATAAGATCATTTATCTGAAGTGGAACGAATTTTAAGATATAAAACATTAAACTAAAAATAACAGTTAGGAAAGGATCAATTTCTGGAATTGCCTGTGTTCTATCTAGGAAAACTAACATACAGGGTGTTTCAGAGTCCCCGCAAATACTGAAAACCATAGGTTCCTCATAAAATTCTAAGACGATTTTTCCTTTGCCATTTTCCACAAAACTCAAAATCAAAAAAGTTATTCAAGTTCGAAATTTAAACATTAAATACGCTTTTTCGACAAGTGAGGATAAAAAACACGAACTAAACTCTAACCTAATTTTCTTCATATGTTTGTGAGTCGAAAAGTCCTTTGCCACTTTTCACAAAATTTAAAATGAAAAATTCAAGTTTGAAATCTGAGAAATCTGATTGGTTGAAACTTCTAACTCGAATATGTTTTTTGATTTTGAGTTTTGCGAAAAGTTACAAAGGACTTTTCAACTCAAAAAAATATGAAGAAAATTTAGGTAAATTTTGGTACCTGGATTTCATTCCCACTCCTCGTAAGAGCGCGTTTATTGTTTGAATTTCAAACTTGAATAACCTTTTTGATTTTGAGTTTTGTAAAAAAATGGCAAGGAAAAAATCATCTTCAAATTTTATGCGGAACCTACGGTTTTCGATATTTGCGGGGACTCTGAAACACCCTGTATAACATCATTTTGTTGTCTAAAAAATAGGGATGGGAAATATCGATCTCTATCTCTCTCGCTAAACGGTCGCTTTCGTGAGTTAGAAAGAGACACGATCGATATTTCCCATCACTCCTAAAAAAGGCATTACGAGTTAGTTATATTCAATATTATTACTTCTTATTTATCACCATCAGTATGAAAAAAATTGGTTTTCATGTTACAGTTTTGATTGTTTGGGGAAGAACAATGCCATTGGTGAGTTCAATTGTGACATGTGCTTTCGGAACCCATAGAAAATGATGGCAAATAGCAAGGGCTAATTGCTTTCTATTCTGTGGTATTTGGTTATCTCAAAGGCTTCTTCTTGTTCCTGTGATTGCGAACTTTACGATATGTCCCTTGAACTCGGTTCGATCAATTATTTTAGACAAACCTGAAGTTTGCGTTCATTTAATATTGTGATGAACGCATATTATTGACTTATTTTTAGAACTTATCATAAATTAAATGATTTTAAGAATAAATTTCTTAGGTTATAAAATTGGTTATGAAAAAGAGAAGTTGTATAATTAAATTTTTTTTAAATTCATATATAAGTAAAAAAAGAAGGTTCAATAGTACATACGTGAAAATTATTTTATTATGATTTGACTTCGATATGTATACAGGAATGCATTTCAAAAATAAATTTATGTCTTTGAATTTACCTATAAGAAGTACATATTTCTTTTCATCACTCTAATATTTAAAAATTGACATTTGAAAGTGATTACCAAGTTCATGTGATTAAAAATACTGTCTAAACCTAAAGTATGTATGTTCTCTTTTCACGTCGTAGAGCCCGATTCGAAATTTCGTCTTGAATTTTAACTTCTTTCACAGTCACTGTTCGCAATTTGCAGGTGGAAATGTTGAAAACCACTGATTTCGACTTTTTCGCCTCTAAAGTTGCAAACTGATGTGAAATACCTTTTTTTCGATTTCACCTTAATTTTATCTTGAATTGCGGTCACCGATTTTTTTACCCATTTAATGTACACCTTAATAAATGTTGTAGCACTATTTTAAAACGAGTTTAAGTTAAACGTTTACGACTATTTTTTCACAATTTTATTTATTGGTCATACATATTTATTATTTTAAATTAGTAGTCTATACCCATAACTTCTCTACATATATGTACTTATATTTCAGTTTTTTTTTTTTTTTTCTACCATGCAGTAAATTAGATAAAAAATGTTCATCTACAAATTTACAAATAAGAAAACTGAATTCCAATGATAAGTAAACAAATCATCATTAAAAATTTTTTTTAACCAATTCATAGGAATAGTCAATTCCAGGCGCGTAGGCAGAGGGGGGTTTAGAGGTTCAAGATGTTCAAACTTTTCCATGAATTCTTTCTCATTTCACAAAAAATAGACAAAAGTGATGATGATAAAAAGATAACTCATAAAAATAACAATACCGAATCAAAAAATGAGTAAAATTTAAATTAGGTTCTGAATTTTCAGTGTTGCTAATTCAAAATAAGAATTATTCTAACATGAAAGGAATTTTTTCTGAAACTAAACTATTATACAATATAAACCCGGACATTTTCTATAAGAAAACGCGGGAAAACAATTTTTTAAATAGTGATTTAAAAAATCAGATTGAAATTTATGAAAATTCTATGAATCTAGAAACTTTTCAATTTGGAAATGAAGTTCCGAACAATTTAGACAGGAATTCATGAAAATACCAGAAAATCTTTTGAGTCATAAAATTTCTGAAAAAAACTAAAAGTTATTGAATTCTATGAAAGAATAACGTTTTTGAAAAATCTGCACAAATGGCATCAATGTATTAAAATACTAGTGAACGATAAAAAATCCTATAAATACTGAAAAAATAAAAAAATTCAAGGTATATTACATAAAATACTTAAATTAACGTAGACTGAATTGTCCACAAAATCTCTAAAATTATCAAAAATCAATCGACATTTGCATTCTAGAGCATTGAATTTTGAAAATTAATATATTTCTATAAATCTACCAAAATATAATAAATCTTTATATGAAGGAAATTTCCTTAATATTATTATTTCACGAAAAATAGGCGAAAACGATAATAAAAAACAAAATGCATAAAAATAATACTCCTCAATCAAAAAATCAGTGAATAATTCAAATGAAGTCCACAATTGTTAGTTTTTCTAACTCAAATTATTCTAACTCAAATTCTAACTAAAATTCTAACTCAAATTCTAACTCAAATTCTAACTAAATTATTCTTACTTCATAATAATTTTTTCTGAAATGAATGTTTGACTATGTACAATGTATAGCAAAACATTTTTAAAGCAATAAAAATAATGAATATAAGATAACAATGATAAATAGTAAATAATTAATAATATAGACAATTAGAAATATTTAATATTATAGTATAAATACTTAATATCTGTGTACTATGATATTCTCCAAAATCTTCAAAAAATTTATTGACGTATATGAATCTATAGAAAAAATTGGGAAATTCGTGTAGTTGTGGAAAAACACTAGAGGCATGAGAAGAAAAAGTCTTAAACTTAGTTACTTGAAAATCACAAGAATTGAATTCGATTCCATTTAATGCGAACATGAAAACATATGCAACTCTGGACTCCAAAAAAATTAAAAAATCGTACTCTTGTGATCACATTTTCAAGGATTAGAAATAAAAAATTCTGAAGAAATACGTATATATTTGTTCAAAAAACACCCCCGAAAATTTTCCCTGCCGCCGCCTCTGGAATATTGAGTTAAAAAATATGCGAATTGCGAAATTTTCAAAATTCCTGTATCAAAAATATCAGAATCCGAAACTTTTTTCATCCTCAAATTTTAAATTTCTAATTAATTGCATAACAATTGTTATGTTATTTAATAATTGTCTTCTGTCTTTCGATTTTTGAAGAAAAATCAAATTAAAAAAAACACCAGAAACAAATATCAACATTGAAAATTAGAAACAATTGATTTTCAATTAGGCGATAGTATTAAGATAACTTTTCTTTTGAAATAATAATTCAATAATAAAATTTATTTTCATAATAAAACAAAGGCACTGCAATATTCATGTATTTTTTTAATTTATTTGAAAATTTTATTGATAATCTAAAATATTTTAATTAATTTTCAATTTAAAATATTGTTAAAGAAGACGAATGAAGATGAAAGAAGGTGAAATCAATTCGGGGTTCAACTTGATTTCACTTGTAAAGCAAGAAGAAATGCTGATAACTACGTATTTTAAATTCAAAACGAAGTTGGAAATACATTCAAAGAAGTTAAAACGAATACGAGTTTTCGATTTGGGAGAAGTTGAGATAAAAAAAATCAACTGAAATACAAAATCGATTCACGCAAAAACAGCCCACCAACAAATTACTCCATGTTTTTCTTATGTTGCGACCCTCGACCCAGATTGAACAAATAAATCGTTACGTTTGTTATTAACAGGGAGGATTCGAGTGCAGAACTATCGACGCTTGGATGCCAACTGTAATAGGAAAATGAGCCTTCAGCATCGCATCTGAAGTGGCACGTAATGTCCGCCCTACACTTTTCAATATTGCCCATTGCACCTAAGTGTCCTGCTATTTCAACATGACCAGCGACTCGATCAACATTTTTTTCCCTCGGGCTATACTTCCTGCTTAACGGGCCGCTTAGATTTGCTTCGATCAGAGCAAGAGCTCAGTGAGATCTACGAATGATGCGAATGACGAGTCCAATTCAAACACACGTACATGCACATGTTATGACGAGTCACGTGCCCTCATATATATGCTGCATTAGTTTTGTACCTCTTTCGGATTGCGGATAAAAAACGGATTTCGTTGTTAAATATCATTACAATTTTGAAAATAACCATTCATTTAAGCACTACAGTCTTCAAAATTGGATAATTTAGTTCTGAGCGATGATTATTTGATGTGCACGTTTTTTAAATTTAGACTTGTCTTTCGTATGTACTAGGTATTAAACTTTTTTTAAATTCATTCATTCAATTCACTACACTTTTTTCACATACACTTTTTTCAAGTTATGATTCTTAGAATGAAATTTAAACGCTTCATATTTTTCAGTCACTGTAGTTTGAATTTGTTGGCCCTTTAGTTTCGATTCAACGTTTGCAGTTGAAAATCAACAAACTTTGAAATTTCCAAACTTTGAAACTATTTTGACTCAGTGGCAAATACAGAACGATATTTTGTATTTTACCAAAAAAATTTGATTTTTATGCAATTTTTTAAAATTCACTTAATACAATATAATAATTATTTCTGTCGTTAATTAAGAATTTTTTAAATACTAACTTATCCGTTTTGATATTTAAAAAAAATTTCATGTTTCAGTTTTTTAACGTTATATTTACGCAGATGTTTGTGTATACATAAGGATTGCCGAAACTGCCTTCCAATAAAGATGTTCAAAAGTTTCATAGTTTCACATTTCACGACACAATTTTTACCCATAAAAAAAAATTGAAAAAATTTTCTCATAGTGCTGGACCACTTAAATGTTTTTTCTTTTTATAGAAAATTGAAATAAAAAAATCACCATAAAAAATTATTATTTTTGAAGATTAGAAACGATTGATTTTTAAATAGTGATTGTATTGAGGTAAGTTTTTCATTAAAATATTAATTCAATAATAATAATAAACATTTGAATAATAAAACGAAAGCCCTGCATCATTCTGTATTTTTTAATTTATTTTACAATTTTATTAATAATCCCAACGATTTCAACAGATTTTCAATTTAAAATCTTGTTAGCCAAGACGAATGAAGATGAAAAAAGGCGAAATCAATTCGGGCTTCAACTTTATTTCACCTCTAAAACAAGAATAAACGATTATAACTACATATTTTGAAATGAAAATGAAGTTGATAATACATTTAAAGAAGTTGAAATGAATACGAGCCTTCGACTCGGGCTTCAACTCTAATGGCACTCAATCCAATAAACCATTTGATATTTTCAATGTTCTAAATGAATGAAAATCGAATAGTTTGCATTCAAAAAAAGTATGAGAAGATTTTATTAGTGATTCAAGTTTAGAGAATGAATTGTAGGGTCGCAAAATCATGTATGTATTCGCAAATGGTGAAGAAGCCCAGTGACTGAATGACTGAGTGACAGTCGGTTGACGTCCCTTCCGGCGTGTCTCGTGTTACGCTTGCAAAGTCCGTTAACCGTTTATATTAAAGTTACGGCTTTGGGCGCGTGCCGCCCACTTGAGCGAAAGGCTGGTTTTTTGCTGCTACTTTTTTCCCAGCTTCCAGCGAAAATATTTGCTGGCTCGAAAAACCCTATCGGATCTTATACGTCTCAGGACGTTAGACATGTTTCTAGATCATGGCGTCGGAAGCATCAGGCGATGATTTGGCTTCACTAGAAAAATACGCCGAGAAACAAAGAACCCTTGTTTGGTTTTCTGCTAGTTACGCAACAGAGAAAAAAACCTTCACAAATTTTTTCATACTCAATATGGCTGAAAATTATTTTTAACAGTGAGATAATAGATGCTTCATGTGCGTACTTATCAAATGAAAAACCTTCATGAATAGCCATTTCACGGAAAATATAACTACATTAATTTCTATATACATATATACAAGGGAAAAATTTCATATTCATATAATATTATACTATACTTCATATATGAAATATAATATATATGAATATAATTACTTTATAGATGGGATGAAAATTTTTTCCCAGTGTTTGAACACTCTCTTCCCGAAACTTCCGTCCTCTCCTGCGTCACTAAAGCCGCGATTAGCGATGTAAAATAAAGCGAGCCACGAAGTGTGCAACGGGAATAATGCAAATAATTACCGCATTGAATCAATCGGCAATCAACGACTCGTCAGCACAATAATGGCGCAGCTGTGCGAAAAGGACCGTCGTTGCCATTCTGGAAAAAACACTCGAAGAACAGTTCGATAATGCTCCTTATTCGGTTCGCACTCGCCCCCTCCCACTCCCTTTTTCAGCCCCAACGAAGAATCTTTGTTCGCGCTGTTTGTTTTAAGGGGTCACGAGAGCTGCTCAAATGGCCAACGGGTTTACGTATTGGGCATACACGTTTCTGTGACAAATAAAAAAGCTTCGCAATCACGTGCTAATGTGCACTCGAGGCTCTTGGCTCGACTTGAAAACGAATTCGTTAATCCACCTTCGTTCGTGCTCGAGTGCACATGAGATGAAAAGCTCTAATTTTCATTCGTATTGGCGTTTTTTCGAAAAAGGAATTGGAAATTTTTTGAATAACTTTCCTGGTTAATAGTACATTATGCTAAGAGTAAAAAAATTGACAGATTTTGAATGAGTTGAGACAAAAAATTTATATTGTCAATCAAGCTTTCGAAAAAAGTTAGATATGGTATTGTTTTATGATTTTCAAATTATTACGAGTTTTTTTCAATTTTTTGTACGAAAGAGAAAATTCAGAATTTTCGTAACGATTATAGTTGCAAGTTGCATCGTACCTACTTTTTCGTCACGGTTTGTTTGCTCAAAATCTAGTAATAATTGTTCAGAATTTATGATCTGCAAACGTGGGCGCGACCTATGATCCGAAAGCGCGTTTTTTTCTCCCAGTGCTCAGGCGTGCAGCAAAGTCGCCTTAAAGCAATTACAAGAATGAAATCTTTTGACCCGCCACGTTCATTCATGAAGAACCACGCGCGTAACGACCCGCAGCTTCGGGTGACTCAGTTATTATATTACACATTGTCGTCGAAAGATCGAAGCTCGGACTATGATGCACGACAAAACGTAATTGTGCCAAGGCGAGGTCGGAATGAAATCATCTAAACTCCGGAAGTGCCAGTGCTCGGGATTTTTCGGCTTCTTTTTATCTGTCCCAAAAAATCCGGTGCTATCAAAATGAGTCGGGAGTTCGTGAGAGAAGATTATCGTTGAGAAAACATTAATTTTAATTACGAGATTTCAGCGCTCGTTTTAAGGGGATTTCGAGTTCTTTCAATGAAGTAAGTTATGGTGCTGACGCTTATGTAGATAGGCAGAGAAATTTTGTGAAAACTATCAAGACAGAATTTTGTTATGTTTTTCAAGGTTTTTGGCAATTTTTTGAAAGTGTGCAAGTATTACACTGGCCGACAAAAAAAGATTTTTTGTTTGCTGCAGGGTAGGTAACAACTTTTTAAGGGTAATTTGGGCACGCTGAATCCAAAAATGACAATGATTCTGCTCCATCAGCTCTTGTTTTTGCGTTATTCGAAAAAATACGTTTTTTTCTACATCTAATGCTCTTTATTTTCATAATTTTTTTTTCTTGTGTACTTAGACCGAAACCTTTTTTCTATGTCGCTACAGGTACTATTCTAACTAAAAAACCAAAAATTTAAGACGTGCTTAAAGTCCTTCTATTTTAAAATCATGTTTCATATAAAATTAAATCAACTTTTTAGCTGAAATATGGAAATTTTCGAAATTCAAATCCTTGGCACGTACACAATTTACATGCAATTAATACATAATTTTCTGTATTTGTAGTGTAATGCGTCTCCTTTATTGTGTCAAAATTTCAAAGTAATCCGATGAAAATAATGAAGTTGTAATGAAATCAACTACGCATGGTAAGATCAGTCATCGGTTATTTTCACCTCTGGCGTATACAAGACTTGTTCAAAAAGTTCTAGGAGCAGTGT
>JAPYZL010208266.1:0-24607 GCA_030522825.1 Platygaster orseoliae | reverse complement strand
TTCCAACGAGTGCAATTGCGCACTCGCTTCGCTCGTGCCCAAACTTTGCACTCGTTGGAATCATCCTTTTTCTCCCTTGTAGCATAAATATCTATTAGATTTAAAAATTACGACAAACACATAAAATTTTTAGGCATCATCCCTCTTTATCTGGAAAAGTTTGTCTCCAATTTTTCAAAGTAAAAAACATTTTTCTACAAAAAATAGTGAATTTTTAAACTTCTGAATCAATTAGATTTCAATAATTAACAAGTGACCAACAATAATTTTACTGTAAATAATAACTACTTCGACGTGTAAGACTTTTTACTGCTCTAAAAAGTGAATATTCCAGTACAAAACTTTCAAGTTTCACTTACATATATTATTCTCAGAGAAAAATTTTCGAAATATCTCTAAAAAATTAAAAAATAATTTTTCTATTTTCAAGACAACGAACTCTCTTAGCAACGAATCAACAAACAACTTTTCTATTCTAGAAAAACTTAAAAGACGTTTCATGAAATTCGTAAAATTAGACTAAACAGTATTGATCAACTCTAAAAAATTTATAAACATTAAAATTATTAGACGTTTGTACAAAATAAATCAAAAATACATAATTGCAATAAATCATTACGTCAGTAAAAAAAACAGTGCAAGAACCCGAGACAAGGTTATAATTAAAACAATTTTCATAAAACCTTCTCATATCCCATCAAAATCAAATTAAGGTGAAAAAAAACCGGAAATTCTGAATCATCTGACCCGTAGACACCCTGAAATTATTATTCTCTCGATATTCCCGCAGCGAGTTATAAAAAATTGATGCGGTTACGGGGCAGACTGTCTGCGCCAGAAATTACAGGCAATCGATGGGTGCGTTTAAAAATGCACCAGCTTTTAATTCGCTTCGTTATATCCTCGATATAAATGGCAACTGGAGCGCTTTTATTTTTCATGCAGTCTGCCGGGAAACGCTTCCTAATGACATTTTCACCATTCTCAAACCTTTTTCCTATTTACTTCCGCATTTCGTGCATTCAATTAGATTTATTAATCACACGATTAGTAAAACTTTCTTACGACGTCTCGAAAAAAAGTGCAACTTCTACTATTGTCATGTTTCTATTTTGTATTTACGTTACGAAAGCGATTCGTCAATATCCCAAGCGAAAAATGCGTAAATCACCGGTCAATTTGCCGCCATTGAAAAGGTGACAGCGACCCCAGGGCGCCAAAGAAAAAAAGGGTCGCGGAAGCTTATGGTGAAAGCCAAAAATTTCTCCTTATTTTCCATTTTAGTCACACCTCGGTGGCTTTTTTTGGCTCTCTCCCTCCCACTGTGATACATTTTGTTTGGTGGGCACCATTGTCAAGTGGAAAATGGACACGCGGCTACAGGCGCCTTTTATTGTCTCTAAACAGCTACCAGAGACCAGAGGAATTTCTTCGCTTCCTTTTTCGATAAAGCCGGCCCCGAGTTTACGACACACTTTGCAAGTCAATTCCAGGGTCCCGGATCACGATTGTGTTTTCAACGTATATGTATATTGGATTCGAGCTCTATTCCCCATCCAAGTTGCCAATTACATCGAACAGGGCGATATGGATGAGTGATTCGATAACACTGTGTTACACTTTTTTGGGACAAAGAAATTTAGGACCGAAATTGATAAAAGTACAGCAAATGGATTTCAAAGAGTTATGTTCCACTCCCGCAGAAATTCCACAATGTACAGATTTTTTACTTCAATCTGAATAGGAACAATCAGAATAACTCATGCTCTCGATTTATTGTGTAACAACGAGTACCACGCATTTTTTCGGAGAGAAACTGTTACATTGAAGAGTGAAAGCCGCTAACAAGCGAACAGGAAAAAACAGCGATCAATGGAACAAAACCAAAATAATAATCGGCGTTTTGAAATGAAAGAAGTAGCTTCGTGGAAGCGCCCAGACTCATTGTCATTCAGGATGCTGGTGCTGAAGGAAGGACTCGTTTCCTGTCTTCTTGTCTGGCTTCCACGTGTTTATACGCGTGTCTTTGCTTGGTTTTCCATCAATGAATTTTCTTTTCTGACTTTCCAGGATGATGAGTTATACGTTTTTCGATTGTATCGTTGCCTTCTGGGAACGGAGAAAAAATATCCAAAGGGAACATTCGTGACTGTCATTTATGCGCAAACATGCGTTGAAACGTAGATTTTTCTTGACCTGCAAGCTTAGAAGTCGAAGCAGGTGGATTTTTTGTTGATTTTTGTGAATAGGATCGGGAAGTTAGGAAAGAAAATAAAAGGCGTTTAAAATAAATAAGGAATAAAGAAGGTTTTTACGTTGTGAAGGGGTTGTATTGAGTATTAGGATTTTTCCGAATATTCGTTTATTTTTAGAAATAAATTGTATATGTGGTACAAGGAAACGTGTACTTCTCTAGAAATTTTTTTAATGACATTATTATGTCAAGTGATATAATTGAAATGTTTATTTTTATGCTGGAAATTGCGATCATGCAGATATTTTTTCAACAAACACTTTAAAATTGAAGAAACATATACAAGTTTCAAAATAATAAATAATCACATTATCTAAATTATTTTTGATTTTTTAAAAAGAATCTTATGAATTCTCTTGAAAAAATTGTTCCAAAGCTTGGGATTCGTAAATAACAATAAGTGGAATAAATTATCGTCGAAATTGAAACGTTAAGTTAAACGTGTATGGAAAAAAGAAACTGAGAAAAAATTTTTGAGAAACTATCGGATGCTGGATTAAAATCAATTAACAAATCTATGGATTGATCAATAATTATTTATAATTTACTGTAATACAACGTTTTTAAAAATTTATCATTGAAAAAAAAAGAGTTTGAAATTTGACAATTTTTTGATTAAAATCGTAGTCAGTAATGTGTAAATAATTCAAAAAATTCAATTTTTTTATTGAATTATTTACTATAAAGTGAAAATTATAAAAAATAACAGTTTGAATAAGGAAATCATGACTTTTATTGACAATCACATATTTCGATTTTTAGATTTTCATCATTTTTGACGATATTTTTATAGAATTCTCACAAATAAAAGTAAGAGGAAAGGTAGAAAACGAGAAAATTATAAATAATTGTAATTTTAATTCCATTAATAAAAAATTAGGATTTCGGGATCAGAAAAATTTTTAGTTCCGATATTTTTGGATTAAAAACTTAATTAACTGCATTTGAAAATACAAATTCTTGTGAATTTGTATTGATAAATAATGAAATCACTTTTTATCATTGTTGTTTTCACAAAAATTTTTATAAATGTGTTCGTTGCATTATTGTGAAGAAAGGCCTTCCAAAAAAAGTCTGGATTGATAATTCACACGATTTTGGAAATACTACCAGAGTGAAAAAGAAATTGTAATTTTTTTTTTTTCTATAGTAGTGTGATTCTCATGTGACTACAATGTGGCTCTCTGTTAGAAATAATAAATTTTTCATAAATTTTTGAAACTGAAAAAAAAGGTAAGAAACGGAATTTTTTTTCTAAAGTTTTTCAAATTCAAAAATTGAAAAAATGAAAACATAATTCTATAAATTGAATAAAAAAGGTACACTCTAAAGAGTTAATTTTATTTCAAGATGCAGCAAAATTAAGGGACAACTTGAAATTCAAATAGTATCTTGAATTCAGTCCATTTTCAAATTTATTTTTAATCAAGCAAGTCTTAAATTAGGAAGATACATCTTGAATCAAAAATGATTTCCTAAAATTACTTGAATTTTCTTGATTAAAGACTTGCCTGCTTGAAATTAATTGTGAACATATACTAAATTTAAGATAATATTTGAATTTCAAGACGTACCTTGATTTTGTTGCATCTTAAAATAAGATTCAATTTTTCATTTTATTTTTTTTTATCAAAAATCAAAAATTTTCATCAAAAATCATTTTATTTTTCACTCCTGTAAGATTGTCAAAATCATGTGAAACCCAGAACTTTTTTTGAAACGCCTCACAAATAAAATGTTTTTCTAAAATTGACGTTAATTTTATAGTTAAAAACCTCAAAAATAAAAAAAAAAAAACACCACATTAAAAAAAACTGCAAAGTTTTCTTATAATCAAGTTCCCAAAAATTGCCTGTCGTATAAGAGTACCCCCTGAAAAATAGAAATAGGGACGTTTACCTTAACCATTTGGGATATTTATTTTTGCATCGCATAAATGCGATAATTGGGACACGGTCACGAATAGGGACATTTACCTCACTTTTTTTCGTTATCGAGCGCTTGATGGACAAAGAGCACCGCGTTCGTGCCAACGTTCCAATAACCACCCAAGAGCACAAGGACAGGCTACCCCAGTTTCCCATTGCGACCGCCTACTGGCGAACCGCGGCCAGCGTTTTGCCACTGGCTTCCGGGCCGATCGACGTGGAAAACACGCCGCGGAAAGTCGATAGCGCCGATGAAAGCGCGAGCCCTAATCACTTTTACCCAAACGATTAGCGAGCGCGAGGTGAAATCTCGGGAAAAAAAGTGGCACACTTCTTTTTTGCCATCGGCATTGTATCGTTTCGTGAAAACATGCTATTAATTTATCGTTGCATTTTCTTACTTGACTTTATGGATTTGTTTTCGAAAGTCCAACATTTTCAAATGTCAGTCAAAAACTTTTGTATAGAAAAAAAAACATGTTCTGATTGTGGATTTTTTACAATTTAGATGTAAAATTAAAAATTTATAAAAAGAACTTGCCTGCATTATTGATCTAAACATTTCTGAAAATATTTTTTATTGGGTTCTCCACCTTCAGTTATGGTCGTTAGCCTTCTCGAGCGCGATCGAAATAGGGACGTTTGCCTTACGCGATCGAAAAACCATCGATCGCCAGCGAAACGAGGGCGAACGAAAGTAAAGATCGTTAGATCCAGAATGAGAGAAAACGAATACATGAGCGGAAAATTTCCGTACAACAAAAAATGCGTTTTAATCACGTTCCAAACGGAGAAATTCGAGGCTATATTGTTTTTCTTTACTTTTCAATTTGGGTTCATTTGAAAATACTCAAACTATACGTTGTTAGACTAAGTAATGGGTGTAAAAACAGCTTTTAATCACGCGAAAGTTCTTTCATTATTTTACGCTTTATTGTTGTTTCCAATATTTACTGTTCGAGATGTGAATTTTCGAAATATCGACTAAAAAGTTGAATTTCCTTGATTGCCAGGCCTTGATTTTTTTTGTTTTATAACTTGGCCGACAATTATCCGATCGTTAAAATTTTGTTTTTTCTTGTTGCTGAAACAAATGAACAATGAACAAATAACAAATGAAATAGAGAAGTTGCATTGAATAAAAAAACTCAATCTTTTTTTTATTTCTCTCAAAACGGATTATTCCAAATGATGCGTGAATTTTTAATTTCTTATACATAGTTTCTTTATTTCACTTTTGAAAACGACGTGTTTCCGTCAATTTTTGAGGATATAACAAAAAGAAAAAAACACGTATCCCATATTTTTCGATAAACTAACGATATCATAAGTAAAAAAAATTGATGCTACTTTCCAAATTGAAAAAAAAATCCAACCAAAATTACCTGGAGAATTTGCAATAAAACGACCCTGCTTTGAAAAGCTCGTATCTCGAGGTAGTTTGTACGTTGTGGGTAGAAAAGTCTTACGTGTAATGCTCGCGATATAGCTGGCGCGTAGAGGAGGAAGAGCTCGCGGTTCGCTCACTGAATGCACCAGCCCTGACCTACATAATAAACCGTGTTGTGGGCTAGGCTTGGCCTACGCTCTAGCTACCTAGACTATTATAGCTGCGCGGCGTCGCTTCTATCGCGCGCGCGATAGGTGACTCGTTACACTCGGCCCCTATGCTACATTATCCCACTCGCGTTCCACCTATATTATGCTCGCGTGCCGCGCGTTCCGATCGCTGCTCACATTTTCCTTGCGTTGTAGTATAGCCGTCGTTTGTATTCTCGACTCTCGTTTTCAAACGGGTACCCCTTCCATTTTCTCGCGATTCTACATCATTTTCTCGCTTCTCGGGACACGGAGAAAAATGGTTTGGTTACAGCAACCATTGATTTACTAAAATATGGACCCACCATAGTTTTGGGTACTACAACCAAAACTTTGGTTATGACAACCAAAACTTGTGAATTTTTATTACTAATACTTAGGTTGCCATAACCAATTATTTGGTTATCATACCTAAAGTTTTGGTTGTACTACACTGAGAGAAGAAAATATTTAATATTAAGATATGTATATTTGGCTATGGCGAAATAGATATTTATTTGCCCCAAACGTATATTACACTTTTGATCAAATATGATTTGTCAACTGTCAAAAAATTATATATATTTTAAAGTGTCATACGTTTAGGGAAAATATATATCTATTTCGCCATTACCAAATATACATATCCTAATAGTTAACATTTCTTCTCTCAGTGTAGCCAAAAGTTTGGTGGGATCATATTTTACTACATGAATGGTTGCTGTAACTAAAAATTTCTCTTTGTGCAGATTTCATGGATCCTCTAGACAGAAGAAATTTTCTGTTTATCTATTGCCCAGTCATTTATTTATATCGTTCCCTACATGGAAAGAAATACTTGATTCCAGCAACCAAATTATTTAGTAAAATATGGACCAAGTAAAGTTCTGATTATTTTAACTACAGTTTTCGTGATGGAAATTTTATATGAGTAGTCAGTTAGTCACAATGAAAACTTTGGTTGTCAAACACACAAATTTGGTTGGTCCATATTTTACTAAATTAAATATTATATTATTAGACTAAATTATAAGAATTACGAACTATTTTTACATGTCAAGAACAGAGATTGCAAAAATGACGTAGTATGTCATTATTCTCAGTACTATTACATATTGCGATTTTTTTGCAATTAAACTTGCGAAATTAAACTTTTGTAATTAAACTTGCGAAATTAAACTTTTGTAATTAAACTTGCGAAATTAAACTTTTGTAATTAAACTTGCGAAACTTTTGCAATTAAACATCTTTTCATCAAGAATGTATGACATTATTATAATTTTGACGTAAAGATGTTTAACCATAAAAGTTCGACAGATCACAATTTTTGTTATTTATAATTTTTGACGATCTGAATGCGAGAGTAGGATTTAGAAAATTTTTGAATATCGAGACTTTGAAGTTAGATAATTTTTTCGGAATCTAGGGTGACACATTTTTCATGTGTAAGTTAAAATTTTTTTTTTCTATTTTTAGTATTTTTCATGATTATTTAAAATTCATACAACTTGAGAAGTTTGTGGAAATTTCGTATTGTATGTTATTTATTTAATTTCGTTATTGAAATCAATAATGTTATCAATTAAAAATCGCTAGATAAATGTATAGAATATGATAATGATTGGAAATTTCAAAGATTATTACGCATTTTTTTTATTTATACTACTCAAACGATTTCGTGGTATTTTGTAAGATTTCTAAATCGAATTTTAAAAATTATTTGCTCTAGAATTCTAGTTTTTTCAAATTTTGAAAAAAATAATATTTAAATAGTTTTTAAGTAATAATAGATTTCTAGTATTTTTTATATATTATCTATGTTGTTTTTATATCTAGTATTATTTTTATATATTTTGAGAATTTTTCTAGTTTGCTATATAGATTCGTGGAATTGTAATTTTGATCGATTTTCAGTTTTTTCGTAGATTTCTGGGAAAGTTTCATGTGTATAGATTTTTTTATGTTTTTTAGATTTTTTCTATGCTCGTTTTTTTTTTTCATTTTTTTTTATATTTTCGGTATTTCTCACATTTTTTAGTATTAAAGAAACATTCGAGGATATTTTTGTATTTTTCTAGATTTTGAAAATTTGTAGTTTGCTATAAAGATTCCTAGAATTAAAATTTCGAACAGTTTTAAATAATTTTGTAGATTTCTGGTAAAATTTCATCCATATAGATTTTTCATGTTTTTTAAATTTCTTGTATCATGGTAATTTTTCAGTACATATAAGATTTTTTTGCGTTTTAAGTATTATTAATTATTTCGAATATTATCATAGATTGCTATATATATACTCTAAAATTCAATGTTTTATACATTGTAAAAATTTGTTTAAGTTGTTCAAAAAACTGTTCATCCATATAACTATATTGCTTTTAGTATTGAGTTTGTATGATTCGAAAGATTTTCTGTTTTTTATCGATTCCCATGTAAATTCATAGAATCCAAAATCCCAGAATATACAGGGTGTACCAAAATCCCCATACCAAAAAAATCCAATATAATCCAATACTCCTTTTTGAATTTCAAGTCAAAAAGTCCTTCGCCACTTTTTACAACACTCAAAATCAAAAAAGTTATTCAAGTTTGAAATTCAAACAATAAACGCGCTCTTACGAAAAAGTCCTTTGCCACTTTTCACAAAACTCAAAATCAAAAAAGATATTCGAGTTAGAAGTTTCAACCAATCAGATTTCTCAGATTTCAAACTTGAATATTTTTTTTTGGTTTTGAGTTATGTGAAAAGTGGCAAAAGACTTTTCGACTCGGAAAAATATTTAAAAAATTTGGATAAAATTTGGTCCATGGTTTTTATCTCCATTCTTCAAAAAAGTGCATTTATTGTTTAAATTTCAAACTTGAATAACTCCGTCTTTTTGCGACTTTCAAAAAATCGCAAAGGACTTTTCGACTTGAAATTAAAAAAGAAATATCCTATTTCTTTTTGGTACGGGGATTTCGGTACACCCTGTATAATTTATAAACTTGTTTTTCAACTGTACAATTTTGATCTCCTTACAAGACTCAGCGAAACATGAAAAAACCATGCGAACCCAACTTATCATTGTTATTCTCTTGAAATATTCAACATTCATAAATTTGCCGAAAATCAGCAATCGCATATCAAAAAACGTCACACTTCAACGAACGTCACTCGCTTCAATGAATTCGATAAACGTTTGTTTTCCGTTGCGTGTAACACTCGGAGTCTCGTTATTTGATTTTCATTGACGTTTTCCACGCTCCGAGTTTTCCTTTTCTCTTTCGCTGGCGATACGTATTTTCGCAAATAGTACGGAAGATCTGGTAATGGGAATCGCGAAAGTCGAGAGACTTTCCATTGGAAACTTTTCTCGCGTTCGCGTGAAAGTGCGGATCCGCTGAACGAACGCGCCCGAGAAAACGTCGGATGAGCGAGCTGCAATAGCAGGCTCCCGTTGTTTGTCACCTAGCCGCGGCGCGTAATCTCGTTACGTTCGCGCCTCCTCGTCCCTCCGATATCCTTGACATCTTTTCCTCTTTATACCCTCGCGGGCCGCATTACTGCAACCGCGAGCCGCGGGCGGGGCGAGGCAAGGAAGAGGTGAAGCCTCGTCATCGTCGAATGGCCACCGACCCCTCGTTCATCCTTGTCAGATCGACGTTCCTATTTTATTATTCACAACTATGCATTCCAAGAATTCAACGTAGACATGCTTTTCTTTGTATTTCGCTAATCATCGTCTTTGTGCTATTACTTATCTTTTTACTTTACTTAAAAATAAATTTATTTTCTTTAAGTATGGTTGGAAAATATATAAAAATATGTAAATATGAGGTATGTACTATAATGTACTATAATACATAAAATTTATATAATATTGTAGATTTTAAGAAAATTTGTTCATTTTATTAAAAATTATTTATTTTATATTAAGAAAGAGTTTTTTTCATTTTAAATTACAATTTTTTTACCTTTAATTCCTGTACTCTAAATATCATCAGAAATAAATTCCGAATTTTATCATCATTCAGAGCATTATCAACCTTAAAAAAATAATCAAAAACATCGTAGTAGAGTTTCGTATGAGCGATCGAACATCCCTACCCTTTTTGTGATTTCATTCACTAGTTCTTTACCTCATCCTCTTTTTTTTCAAAACAACGAGTGCGGCTGTGTATTAAGTAAAAAAGCCCTTCAGGCCTGGGAAATGTTGCTCTGGCATTATTCGATTTCGGTTGCGAGGGTGTAATGCAAGCCCTTGGCTCGGCGGGGCGTAAAAATTGTTTGCTAACGGTGTCAATACTTCCGTTCGATTCGCCCTGCACGCGAAAGTAGGTTATCCCTAAAAGAACTGCGTGTAACGGTATAAAAAGCGTGCATCCCCAAGGTAAGAATAGAAACTATCTGACAGATGCTTTGTGTATGTCTTCTTCGACTTGCAGAAAATTTTTACAAAGCTGCTGTTTTTCGAAATTGAGTTCTTTGAGTCTTTTTGGGGCGAAAAATGTGGATTCGAGAGTAAATGAAGGTTTTGTAATTTTTTTCGAGGAAGTTTATATCGGTATTTAGGAAACATTCTGTCATGTTCGAAATTTTAGGAAAAAAATGTGGAGTCATTGAAGTTTGACTAATTATCTTTAATTATTTTTTTGTGCATGACTATGTGTAAATACATCAAAATGTTGTTTCTTCAAAAAACAAAAATAAATGGAAATTTTCTGTACACAAAGCTTATGTGATTCGTAGCATATTATAATTATAATTTATAATTTATTTCATCCTGTTTATCTTTAGATGCTATTTTTTTTGGGGGGGGGGGAGTCAAAATAAATTTTTTTTTTTAGATTTCTAAATCTAATTGATTGCGACTACTTTAACAAAATACGTTTCGTTATGATGAAATTGATGATAAAAAAAATAAATAAGTCGAGTGAAAATTTCACTCGCCTTCGAGTGTAAATTCATTTTAAAAATAGAATTATAAATATATTAATTTTTTTTAAGTATCACTCTAACCAAGTAAAATTTTAATCTTGAGTTTGATTTGTAGGATTCTCTCTTGAAGACATTTTTCAAGAAATCCTAATTCAACTTTGCTTATAAATACTTCCATTCACGAAATCTATGATTAAATATTGAGTTGAATGATTGTTTGAAAGTTTTATCATAATTTACAAAAAAATGAAATCATATCGATGTAGCACAAATAGGAAGAATTAATATTTTCACATTTTCACCAAGTATTTTTGAATTATTAAATTCCTTAAAGATGAGTCCAATTTTTTATTTTGTTTTTTAAAAACTTGGGTTCCTGATAAAAAATGATTTAAATTTTTCTCGAACATTCATCAATAGTATAACACGTTCATTTAATACCTAATAATTTTCAAATGTCACGAAATATTTGTATTGATATTTTTATGGTTTTTTGAAAAAACCTGATATTTTAGTTGAATGCATAAATAAATAATTCTATATTCGAACCTTTTACAACAATACAAAGTTGGATATTGACTTTCAGTAAATAAATGTATTTATGTATGACCAAATTTTGAGATTAAAAAAATTATTACATTTTTCCTCAAAATTAACCATATTTTATATAAATTTATAAATCAAAATAACTTTGTCGATTTGTCGATGTTGAGGAAAAGTTAAATAAAAAAAAAAATATAATTTCAACTATTTGTTTTAATCGATTTCAAATCGGTATTATTTTACTCAAATTCAGGTTCAATGAATTTTCTATAACAATATTTTAAGATACTTTTTAATGGAAATTTTAATCAAAAATGAAGCAAAAAATTTTTGATTGAAATTTCCATTAAACAGTATCCCAAAACATTATTTTTTTCATCTGAAAAAAGTCAATCAAACATCATCCATTCAACATTGTGAACGGATAATTTTACGATTGTCCAGCTTAATTCTCCACGTGTCTAGATGATTTCACGTCGATTTTCAAACAGTATCTCAATTGAAAAGAACTCCAGATGGACTTATAGATACAGGAATATAGTAAACCTCTATAGTACAGATTTTTCTTTTGCCGCTTGACCCAGAAACTTTCGATTCGCCTCGCGCAATTTGGCGACGGTGTGCCACACGCCGCCCCCGTGGTCCCAGACAATGGGCATCCCTTTTCAAAAACAGCCCTCGACCACCCTCGGTAGCGTATCTCTGCACTCGATAAATAATTGAGCCCTGTGTAAGCGTGGCTACCAGGAAAGAAAAGGAAACGATACACCAACACGACCGTGACCCATTTCCCGTGGAATGCCTATACTCGAGAGAGCCGGTAGGGTGATGTTCATTGTCGTGCACGCGAAAGCGAATTACGCACGCCCATATCCTTCCGCGGGGGTGGTTCCGGAAAGCGAAATCGTCATTGTGGAAAATTGTTTTTTATTGTTCCCGAAAAGGGCATTCTTTTTAGTAAGTTTCCATTCATTAGTAAGTTTTATTTGTTTAAAAGGTAAAAGAAAAAATTACTTTCCTCCCTATATAGAATATTTACTAAATATTGGGTCACGTAAATTGAATTTTACTTATTTCATCGTCGACCATCAAATTACTTTTTGAAATTTTTATACTTTTCACAATTTTTTTGATTGAATAAATAAAGAAGCAATTCATAAATTACAATTAAGAATTTGCCGGTATTAATTTATATTTATATACGATGTAAATTCATTTGGAAATTTCTAAATTCTTTAAATCGTAGCATAATTTACTGTTTGTCCTCCTGTCCACTAAAATAAATGATAAAATGGGATTAACAGAACTGGTGTAGCGGTATTGCATTAAGGCTCTCGAAGTAGAAGGAATGGTTTTCGGATTCTATTGGGTCGGTATTTTTTCTAGGAAAAAGCCCGGAAAAGCATTTTAGGGTTCTGAAAAGTAGCTGGCTGCAGATCATTGACCACCCAAAGACAGGTTTTAGAGAAGATGAATGACGATGCCGCTTCTTTTCTTGGTTTTTCTGGATTTCCAACGTCAGTTTATCGTGACAACAAGATCACGTAAATTCTACAACTTATTTTTTTTTAACCGAAAATCATTGTGTGAATTCCCTAAGTCCTCGAAAACTAATATTTTTATCTTTTGACATATTTAGTTTATATACAGATCAATTCTTTTTCTATTTTTGAATTTTCGGTCTTCAATTATTAATTTTTCTAATTGAAGGTTTTGTTTGATATTGAACATTTTGTTACATATGAGAATGGATCGCAAATTTGATTATTTTTGGAATATATTATGTACTGGAAATCGATGTTACGTGTCTGAATTAGCTAAATAATTTTGAAAAAGTACTTCTAACGAATTTTTTGACAGATTGGAATATTATTCCTCAAGAAAGTCCTGAGTTTTATCGTTATTGAATAACTTTTTTTATAAATCTTAATTTATAGTTAAAAATATATTCAACACATTAATCAAAAGATCATGATAAAACTTGATGAAAGAAGTTACACTCAATCTAAATGTATCGCTTAAATAAAAGTAATTTTCTAAATTTTTCAAAAATTACATTGAAAAAAAAGAGTAAGACTAAAAGTGTATAAATATGCATATTAATCATTAATCAATGATTATCACGTTACAAAAATTGCTATTTAACTGACAGTGTTTAATAATGGTGTAATTAATATAAAAAAATTTCTCTGCCAAATCACTGTTGAACGAATTTCAATTCAGAAGATAATACCAAAGAAAAATTAAGGAAAAAAAAAGGAAACTCGACGTGGAGCGGGAAAAAAAAATTTCGCAAAACTAGTCGCTGATCGGGAACGCAACGACTTCGAAACTCGGCGATTCGCAACACCGCCTTTTCCTTTCTCGCGGCGCTTAAGAAAACAAGAGGCGCAAGTGGGTCGCACACCGAGAAACGCGCGACGCGGCGCGAGTTTCCGGTATCGAAATTTCCGGTCGCTGAAATCGAGAGCCGAGGACGCGTACCCGAAAATTCGGTCTTTGACGAATTCGCGCGTCGCGACGTGCGAATATTGTGCGTCGAATATTTTTCCGCGGCATTACCTTCGCACGTACAGAAATACCCGACCGCGTCCCCCTTTTTTGCATTAGCATCGCAGCGCGTTTATGAAGACTAGATTATCGATATTTATTTATTTGAAATTGTGATCCGTCGATTAAACGCAATTGCGAAGGTTTTACAGTGTGAATGGAGAGGCAGAAAAAAAAAAGAAACCGGCACTGACCTTCTTTTTCCGCGCGAGCCGTATAGAAAACGCGGCTGCTTTTTCAAATCCGCAGCGGCCAATGAAAGAGTGCGTTTTGCTTTTGCAACTCGTACTTACGCGTAAACAATGTCAAGACTGGCTATTGGCCGGAGGAGATGCGAAGCCGAAGAACTCGAAAAGTCGCGTGAGCTAAATACGCCGATTAGGGATGTTCAAGGTTTTGAAAATGGCTGTATGAAATAAGTGGAGTCCGGGATAAAAAGTCGGAGTATCGTTTTCGTTTTGAAGTGAGAATATAAAATACATATAAATACTATGAAATTATTATAATAACAACAATTATTTAAAAAATACAAGAAGTTATAGAAATCTATGAAAGTATGTTTTCTGAAGAACCCAAACGAACATTAATGATATATGAAACTCTGAATGTTGAAAATGTATAAACAATCTCTGAAAATACTACAAATCTATGAGAATACAAGAAGATGCCATATAATAGAATAAGTATTGAAAAAAAATCAAATAAAAAAAATGTATGTAATACTAAAAATCAATTAAGTTGTGATTTCTTAAGATGTGATTTTCTTAGAAATATATAAAAATATTCGAAATAAATTAAAATTTGAATTTTAAAGCATCGAATTCAGGAAATTTCGGAACAATCCATATCAGTATTTAAATATTTTGAAATATTCAATAATCTTTCATAATTTCATGAATACTTAGAAAAAGCAAGAAATACAAGAAATAACATTATTACTCAAAAACTACGTACACACAATATTCTCAAGAGTTCGAAGAACTTTGAAATCCTAGAGTATGTTATTCAACAAATCTATATAGAAATCTGTAAAAATAATAGCTACTGAAGTCTTCAAATCCTATGAATACTAAAAAAGGACAGAAAAAATATTACTAAGAATTTTTGTGAAAGAAAAATTCAATTAAAACTTTCAAAATCATGAAAACTTTTTATACTATAGAAATATAAACTTCATAGTTACGTAAGTTGGAATGAAAAAAAAAACTGAATTATTGTAAAGCGACTTTGTTTTAAACTAAAAAAAAAACTTATTTCATAGTAGGAAATTATATAATTTTATTCTTGGAATTTGAACTCCACTGGAAATTTTTTTGATGGCTTTGAGAATTCCTTGGACAAAAACGTTGAAAATAGAGATATTTAGAACTCCCCCCCCCCAAAAAAAAATTGAAAATGGTAACTAACCAGAAATCAGAGAGTAGATTTTCGGACTTGTGAAATTTTAGCACTGGCTTAAATGAGTTACAAAGTTTTAGAATTCAAATGAGAAAAGAACAAAATTCACTAATGCCTGGAAAATTTTTATATTTATGTATAATGGAGCATTTTTTAATTTTAATTTTTAAAATTCTTTAACCTGTTAATGGCTGTGAGAAGTTGATACAAGTCTGGAAACATCTAATTCGTGATTTACTCAAATTTTAATGTTTTCATCAAAAAAGTAAGTTCTATTTCAGAAACTTTTGTTTTGAAGTACAGAATTTTCTTGCATAATTAATTATTTATGATTTTCACCTGATTTTCGTATTTTTATTTCTGCGAAGTTCCTAACAAAACTTTAACTCTGCCTTGAACTTTGAGCAAAAGTTCAGATTTATTGTATTTTTGATTTTTAGGCGAAATAAAAATTTTCATCTATTTAATATTATCCTCATCATTTGAAAAATTTTTGAAATACTTTGTTTAACAGAAGTTTTTTTAAATCGTACTACTATCAACATTTCAATGTTTCTGTCAAGTATTTCTGTACTTTATTTATTTGTATATAATACACTAAAAATAGAGTATCTAAAGACTTTTACATAAGAGTGTACTTGTGAAAAATTAATCATGGGTATGGAAATACAATTCGCAATGATCATGATATTGTTCAGCAAATGTTTTGGATTGTTTTTAGAAACGAAAGTTTCAGTTTTATAACTTACCCAACAATCTAGAACTTATTTACATCATTTATTGATCATGAACTAAAAACTCATATTTATAGTTACTATCACTTTCCAAGAACTTTCCATGAAGCTCTGACGTGATAAATGTAGGAGGAAACTTTATATCGAAGCTGTATAGAAAATTTTCTAGAAAGTGAAAGTTTTTAAAAATGTGGTGATTACTAGATAAATTACAATTTACTTCTGCTTCTACAAATATTTTGACACTGACATTGCGAACTTCGTAAAATGTAAAAATTTTTTGTAATAACCACGATTACGCTATAGTTTTGACTATAAAATTTAAATTTGTTTAACTTTTGTTGAGAATACATTATTTTCTGTAATGTTTTATTTTATTTATCAAGTTGAATATTTTTTTTACCTTAGAAGGGAATTTTATATTGAAGCTCAATAATTTTTTTTAAAGTTTAAATTTCTAAAATCGTTTAACTCGTAAAAAGATATTGTTTCTCATATTAATATGAAAACAACGGTACTTAAATAACGAAAATTTTAAAAAACTCTTATTAAAAAAAAATGACAAAAGTACGTTATAATTTCAAGTAAAGTTCAAAATCAATTCAGAATTATTCATAGAATATTATTTATATTTTCATCTATGAATTTTTGGAATTCAGAAATTGTGATATGACTATTTCAATTTTCGACTATCAATTTCAATTTTCTTCATACATTTACGAAAAAAAAATCCTGAAATTCATTACCCGTATAGAATCAATTGAATTTTTAAATGTTTATAATTTATATACCTGATGTTCCCCTTAAATTCTACTTGATTACACTTCGTAAAAATCCTCAGCACCTCTTTAGAACTCTCTAAAACATGATGGGAACGGTCGAATCCATTAATCATTCTCGAATGTGCAAATGACCAATGTAGAATATCTGAATATTCATAAGTGCTCATTATTATGTAAATAAAAAGTATGTCTTTTACCATTACATAACGGCTAGAATAGTATGTATACGTAATAATGCTAATAAATGTTAAAGATGAACTAGGACAGTATCGAAAACACGTGGAATAGAGTTTTCAATTTATTTGTCCGAAATTGTATTTAATCTGTGATAAAAATATGGTTTCTTGATAAACGTTGTTTTCTGGAAGCACGATCGATTTGGGACAGTGAATTTCCGAATTATCAATAAGAAACGATAAGCGACTTGACTTTGTTTTTGTCTTTGTTTCTCAGTCTTGAAGTATCGATTATGAATTTAACGCTAAGGATTTCACATGCTAAGAAGAATTAAAAATTTTTGAAAGAAATTTGGGATGTGCACGATAATTATTAAAAATATAATGGAAATTTATTTTCAACCTTTTTTGTTGTTTTCTGAATCAAAATGTCTAACTTCCATTTTATAAACTCAACAACTTCAAATCTCGAAAATCACCTTCCACAAAAAACAATCCAATTTTTCATCCTTCAAAAAAACTCATCAATGAACGACTTAAATGATGGTTACGCGATCACTGGAGGCCCGAAAACGAAATGGACAAATTGTGTAACCGAAAGTGAAACCCGATGGGAACCAACGAAAGCAATCCACATAATAATGCTGCTTCTTTCACGAAATGTCATCGATTCGGTAACCGAGCTTTGCATGAGCTCGCAAAAAAAGTTGCGAATGAAAAGCCGTGCGAATGTCGTTTTTTCATTAGTAATAAATTCACTAATTATTTAGTGGATTCCCGGTCATTTTCCCGAATCCAAGTTCCCGAACGGTCATTTTCCCGAATTACTATTTTCCCGAAACGCCATTATTCCGAACGTATTATTTCCCGATTGGCTATTTTCACGAAAGTATTTTTCCCTGAACGACAATTTTCCCGAAAGTATTATTTTCCGAATTTCAGTTGGAATTTCACTTTTATTTCAATTGTATACATTTATGGATTTCATAAAAGTCTTCAATAAAAAGAGTCATGGTAATAATTTGTAATTAAAAATTGTAAACTTCATTTTAATTTCTAAATTTTAGAATTCAATTTTCAAATATTATCCAATAATTAAATATTATTATTACAATTTTAAAATTTGAAAATTGTCAATGCGTAACCATGGCATTTCAAGACCTTAGGTTGATAGGGAAATTTCTCGTTCGGGAAAATTGAAAACCCTTTGGGAAAATGGTTTTTCGGGAAAATGGCCGTTCGAAAAAAAGACCTCTCGGGAAAACGGTTTTCGGGAAAAAGGCTGTTCGGGAAAAGGGATTCGGGAAAATGGTCGGCAACGTATTAAGTGTTTCCAAAAATTTCACTAATTAAAAGGTAAACTTATATATAACTAATGAATGTAGTAGAATTTTACCATTAATTCGATGGTGAATCACTTACTTACTAATAGAATTAGTAAAAATTTCACTGATACAAACTGAGAGTGGATTTTTTTTCGCGATCGTTCGCGTGCTTTTCGATTGCCTTTCCGGGTGCCTACAGTACGTAAGGTCAGCGCTGCTTTCGATGGACCCGAGTCACTTTCTTCATGCCTCGCGAACGGACGTGCGTTACAGTATAATATAAGTACGCGTGTGTTCGTGGGCACGTTAACTGCACACGTATATTTTACGAGTCGCTCGTGTCTGGCGTTGCGTAACGGTAAAGACTCTCTCTTTCTACGTGTGACATCACGAGTCCGATCTTTCAAGTACACACGCAGGTAGCGCGAGTGCCATATTTACCCGTATCCCGGTACCCGAGTCAACCAAGTTCACCGAGTTTTCGATTTTTGCCCAAGCCTTTCTTTGCGAAAGCGAGAGTCGCTGGTATTTGCCCCGCGGCGACTTGCCCGCTCTTGTTTATACTCGGCCTATTAGGCATTCGGGATAACGAGACGATATTTCACCCGGGACGAATTTTTTTTACCCTTCCGATGAATTGTTTTTTATTTCGAAATTTATTAATGACTCTGTCAGTTTGAATTAGTGGGATTTTTTAGAACTGAAATAGGAGGTCAGTGATCTATGGTAAAACTGCTAAATAAATGAGGGACTTAAGTTTTAATACATGAAATTTTTGAAAAGACTTAACAATTAGTGAATTCATTGCTAATGTGATCAGCAGGGCAAAAATATTGTTTATTTAAATAGTTTGACCACATTTTTTGTTTTTTGTGAATAATTTCTAAAATTTTTCTATTGAATCATTTTTCGAAGTTAAAAAACATTTGAATTTCTTCAATTGTAAGCAGAATGAAATAACATTGAAATAAAATGACATCTCAACTTAATTTTATTATATTAAGTGCAATATTTTTAGATAATTTCATTTGTATGAAAATTCTCTTCCAACTTTCTTAAATATGTATATCATGATTTTTTCGTAAAAAATTTGCCCCTTTTTACTTATTTACAATAATTTGGGCTCTTTAAATAATGTATTTTTTTGTAAATAATTTTTTTTTCCTGATGATCAGTGACTTTTAATGCAATTAGTAAAATTTTAAACGTGACTGAAAAATAACTGGATTTTCACTATTTCAAAAAGTAATTTGATGGTCGACGATCAAAAAGTGAAATTCAATGTAGTGACTGAGTATTCAGTGAATGTTCTATGAAAATAAGTTATTCAACAGTTATTTAATTATTCAACACTTTTCTAAATAGTGAAAATCTACTAATCAACCTATAAATTAAGTGGATATTGAATTTTTTATTAGTTGAACATTACTTCTCTTTCGGTAATAATGCATTTATTAGTCAAAATTTGCTAATTACGGTAGTAGATTTCTACTCAAGTACAAAAATAGTAATGCACTTCTTTCTTTAGTTATAACCCACTTATTTAATTATTCAGGGAAAATCAAAATTTCAAGGAAGAATTTTTTACTAACCTTTAGTGGCTCACTTTCTCCTTTTTTATTGGTAAACCTTTACTATTAATTATTAGTTTTGTATTTATTTAAAGTAATTGTGGATTTTGAGCATTATTTATTAAATTTCTTGTCGTAAAGTAATATGTATTAGTAATATTAAAAAATCCTGAAATTAAAAATCGAGATTTTCGAACATCAAATTCCTAGGTTTTCCGAAACTCTTAACCACAGATTCTGGAATGTAATAGAAATAGAAATAACAGAAATAGCAATAAGGAAGTTGTGGTTCTTGAATTACATCTTCGAGATATTCAAGTATTAAAACTTCGTAAAGGTTCGAAATACCTCTAATCCAACATTGTAAATGTCAGCTCTTATTTTTCTAAGCTTTTAAAATTCGCACTATATTAAACGTTGAATCAAAAATATATTGTTTTTTATATATGAATTTTGGATTTACATTAAAATTTCGTATTTTCTAGGAAATATAAAAAAATCATCTATTCTAATTTCATAAATTTTGCAAATTCAGTATTATAATCTTGTCTAAAATAAAAACTTTGAAGATGCTCAGAATACTCAAAACAACGAATTTCAGAATATTAATGACAAATCTGATGAAGTAAATCTGTGCATCTCCGGAATACTAATATTTAGAAACTTCCATTCATTAATTTGTAGTTTTCCATTCGGCATTAGAAAAATTACAACATTATCATCTTTCAAACATTTACATAATTCGACTTTTTCTAGCACAAATGTTTATTGAAAAATAATTGAGTCGCACAAAAATTTAAGTAATATAATTTTTTAGAATTATTTTTCAGATTTTTAGTTCAGTTTCTTTTGATTTAGATTGAGATACAAAGTATAGTTTTCTCTAAAATAAATTCTATCATTTATTCGGTACTCCACAAAATGAAAAATTCGAATCCAAGAGTTTTTCATGCTCAAAAACTCATATTTCACTGATGCAAAGTACGTTTGTTGTATCTGATAAGAATTCAGTAAAATTGAGAGACCAACAATTGATAAAAACTTTTAAATCACAAAATATAAAACTTCCTACAAAGTTCTGTGATATTTCGAATATTTTGTATACACTTTCCAGAAAATACGCTAAAAATACCAAAAAAGATCGAATATTTTTTCATAAAACTAAACAAAAATTGCTTATTACTCCATATTTCATAGCAAAATCACAGTATTTTCTCCGCACTAATGAACAACCACTCATCACTATATTTTCACTGAATTCAACAAAAAATACCTTCTCGCCAAATGAAACAATGCTCTTAATGACCAAGTTAAACGACTTAAAGTCGTTATCTAACATTGAACTAGGTTAGGGCTATTACGTTGCCTAGCGCACAAAAATATCGAAGAAAAGCCACGTTGGTATTATCGCAGGAAACGCGTCCATTAGATAATGAGTCGTTTTTTCTTTATAACGCGCCGGAATTTCGTGTCACGCCATTTGCGAGACGCTATTTTTTTCCGGAATCGCTTTACCACGGAAAAAAGTCGATAGAACGAAGGGAAAAAAAGGCAAAAATTCCCCAAATGTCTTCCCGAAACGTGACGAATCGAGCTAAGCAATTGCTTAATGAACCTCGGAGCGCTCCCTTCGCGGCACCGCCTGAAAGGAAGGTAAAAACGTTGCAGTGGGTCAAGGAGAGACTATGGCTTTCACTTCCTCTCCGCAGTCCGCAAAGACGACGATCGTATACCGCAGAATTTAACTTTTCCCTCCCTCGCCAACATTTCTCTTTTTTTTCAGTAATTGATTCAAAATTGCGATAGCAATTAATTACGCTGAGGGAAAATTTGTTTATAGTAAATATGCTGCCGAATTTTGTATTTGTCAGGGAAGTTTATGAGGATATAGGAAATTTTTTTTCCACGAACTATTCTAGTAGGTCGTTCAAATAATAATTATACTACATTCATTGATTTCTTTTAAATGTTAAATATTATACAATAAAATACAGATTATTTCGATGAAACTGATAGAATGATGGCTTATAATTTTCCTATTTACTTCACTTGAATCTCCGTATTTCGTGTGAAACGACTATTTTTTTCCTTGAAACATCAATTTGTTAATAGTTAAGAAACGTGTGAGTTGAGTATATTGACTTTGCTTCACTTGTTCTTCGTGACGAACGTGCACGTGAAAAAAAGTTGCATGTGCAGTTTATTGTTCAAAAAAATGAACCAGTTTTGTATAGTTTTCGAGAATATGTAGTTATTGAGTGACACAATTTTTTTGTTGTTTATAAAATAATCCAAATTTTTCTAGAAATTTTTGAGAAATCGAAAAGTTATTTTTAAAGATTCTTAGCATTTTTCTTTTCGAATGATATTTTTTTATTTGAGATACAAAAAGCTCCACGTATGATAGAATGGAAAAGTCAAAATTCGTTTACACTCTTAATTCCTAAAAGTATATTTTTACTTTTTGTTTTAAAATACTGTCACTGAAACAGGAAGGGAAAAGTGACTCTAATAGAAGTAAAATTTAATTTTTTAATTTCAGTCAGATTTCTGTCTCAAAATGACTTGATTTTGACCTTGAGAAATGTAGAATTTTACTATGTATTGTTGAGCAAATTTTTACTCTAAAAAATTAAAAGTGTATATTTCAACGTTCCATCCATGAAATTAAAATCCTCGAATCAAATAATTTAGATTGAAGTTAACGAAATCAAATTTAATAAGCTTACACATTTGCAAAATTGGTACTTTGGAATCTTCAAATTTTGAATCAATAACACTGTGCAACACAAATTTTGATATCGGAACTTTTTAGCACATTGCTCGAATAAGTGTGTCCTTCTCGCACTTCAAAGTTTAAATGGAAAGCTTTATTGACCTAATTTCTTGAAACCCTGAGACACGTGCGTCTTAAAATAAGGTGAATATTACATTTTCGCTTCAATTTTCTGATATCAAAATTTTTATCTGAAATTTGTCGCACAGTGTAATCAGATAAAATTTGACGCTTGCAATTCTGAATGATAAGAAGAAAAATTTTAATTTTTAAATAAGCTTAAAGTATATTCACTTTTTCTTTTTCAAAAATTTTCATAATTTTTCGGTTCTTAACAGAACAGAAATCAATATTATAAAATGTTTAATCTAAAGTTTCTCAACCTGTGACGATTAGTATTAAATTTAATATACAACAACAAGATTCAAAAACATTCTTGAACTTTACTATGAAATTTGTTCACATTGAGTATTGCAGTTAATTTATTAAAAATTTCAGAATGTGAAAATCCATGAATATATTATATATACATATTGTAATATATATTATTATATTATTATATGATACTTGTTTATTTCATTCAAAAATAAGTGTTAAAAACAATTTATATTAACAAGAAGACAATAATAATATTATATAGTTATGAATCATACAAATACCAAGAACAATAATAGTAACTAATATATTATTAATAATTAGTAAGAGCTAATTAAATAACGTAATAACACTTGAGTTATTTTATTATATAATACAATAATACAATAATATATATTATTGTATACATTATATATTATTATGTATATTATACCTATTGTATTATATTATGAAACACTACTAATGTGGTTTATAAAAATGTCACTGATCACACCAGTTATAAATTTACTTATCCTTACTTTCACACGGAAAAAACAATATGGTTATCACAACCTCATATATAGTAATATTTTCCTCAACTATTTTCATGGTGTAGACAACCTCAATTGTGGTTGGTGCAACCACATTAAAAGTTACTACAAGCTTCACGAAAATTGCAGTAACTTTAAATGTTGTTGCACCAACCACAAATGAGGTTGTCTACACTACGAAAATAGTTGGGGCAAATGTTACTATTTATGAGGTTGTGACAACCACATTGTTTTTTTTCTGCACTTATTGAAAGGTAAACTTATCAATCACTCATTTCTCAAGTACAATCTATTTTTTTAGCTATACCTTGTAAAATTCCACTAATTCAAAAATGTATCACTGACTCACGAATTCAAACTGCGATTTTTATTGATAAGACAACCATAAAACTTTCGGCTTTTGTAGAAAGTTGCGATATGAAAATCCTGATTCATGGTCGAGCCGTCAGAGACAATGAACGTCTCGTTTGTATTGTTGCAGTGGACACGCGGGAAGTGCAAGCGCCCCACGGTGACACGGGTGACAAGGAGGCCCTGGGTTTGGCCACGATAAAGGCGGAACCGGGCACAACCGGAAGCGGAACTCGGCTCTTGCACGGAATTCTCTCGCAACATCCCCAGCAACACGCGCTCGGCGTTCCCAACGGGTACAACCGGCACTTGGCCAATCACTCTCAGTTGGGCCAGCCGCCTTACAACACTGCCGCCATTGCTACCAGTACCCCAGGTAAAAAGCAAATGGCGATTCCACAAGGAACTTTGTTCTCCATTCAATGCCTTGAATTTTCATTGCTTTTCTTCCTATATAAAATGTGAATTGAGATTACAGACATTCAGAATCAATTTGAAGTTAGTTTCGAGCGTAGCGAGGGTAAATATCACACTTGTTTACGAATTTGGACAATTCCTGGAAAGAGTGATTTTCCACTCTTTTTTTCTAAGAGGAAGTAGGAAAAGTGTCATTCTTGAAATTTTTACATTTCTTCGAATTATACTTTAAATATTCTGGGTGTTACTCTTTTTAAAAAAATTATTTGAAACTGTAATTACTGTGAAACTGCTTGATTTATTTCATTATTTTCATTATTATCGATCCTTTAGGAGCAAATCGTAAATGAAACCAATTTCCTTTCTTTTTCCTCTTTTATTATTCAAGCTTTCGGCCT
>JAPYZL010208257.1:0-13512 GCA_030522825.1 Platygaster orseoliae | reverse complement strand
CCATTCGAACACATGCATGGAAAAATAGATATTTATGCTACAAGGGAGAAAAAGGATAATTCCAACGAGTGCAAAGTTTGGGCACGAGCGAAGCGAGTGCGCAAATGCACTCGTTGGAATTATCCTTTTTGTCTCGTGTAGCATACAATATTTTTTCTCATGCATGTGTAAAAGTGGCCACTTCATTTGTATGGAACGCAGGAACGAAATCCTCTTTTTGAAGTATTTGGAAATCAGCGGGAATTATCAATAAAATCCTAGGGAAATATCATAAATCCCGGATCACAGGGAAGAAAGTTGCCTGATGCGTGATCCAGGGTTTTTGTTGATATTTCCCGCTGATTTCCAAGTACCCCAAAAAGGGGCTTTTGTTCTCGCATTCCATAGAAATAAAGTGGCCTTTTTTACGGATGCATGGGAAAAATGAATTTCATCACATTCAATACAAACATGAAAAAATATGCAAGTCTGGACTCCAAAAAAATTTGGAAATCGTACTATCGTTACCACATTTTCAAGGATTAAAAACTATAAAATCCTGAAGGAAATACGTATATACGTTTTTGGAAAACACCCCCCGAAAATTTTTTCTGCCCACGCCTCTGTTTAAGGTAATTCAAAATGAAAATTTTATTCAAGTTACTTTACTTGTGAAATAATGCTTTCATTTTTTAAATGTATGATTTGTTAATTCCTCAAGAGCACTAAAAAAAAAAAAAAAAAATCGGAGATATTTATACTCGCAAGTTTTATTCGTCAATAAAAAAATTAGCTCTCAAAGATCATTGTATTAATGGATATTTATTTAATTCGTCTTTGCAACGTTTACTATACATTTTACAATCGTCTCTATATCCTAACTTATTTTTCTACACTATGTCATAAAACTTCTTTTTTAAATTACCAACAAAACCTCTAAAAGAAACAAACAAATAAACCCCCAAATATTCCTGACTCCTCCAAACGTTCAAATTATTCACTTCCACTAATAGCTAAACGGAAAAAGCTTTTTGAAAACCCGTACCAAAGCGCCGGACTAAAACCCATTCAAGTATTCAAGATCAACGTACGGTTGTTATATACGCGGAGCAAAAGCAAAGGCTCTTTTCGCTGGCGCGAGTACATTTAAAAATAGCAGCCCAGCCAAGAACGCGAAAACACTTTAGACGGAAAAGATTTATAACTCGTCTTTCAAGGGGCCGCGATAACGCGCTTAGAAAAAAATGCAGCTCGGCTTTGGAATGTCGATCGAATTTTATCAGGCCCTTTTTATCGATCCCTAAAGGGATTTTCGCCCCGAAAGGGAGTTAGGGCACTCGCTTTGCGCACCCCGCCAAGAAACTCGTTTTCGATCGGTAAGGGCGGTCATTTCCGGTCCGTCCCACCCGTCCCATATCCGGTGCGCGCTCGCTACATTATTCAGCATTCGCTGCTACGCCGGCTCGAAATACACTTGGAAAAAAATAATATACGAATTTCGTCCAATCGCTTTTTTCTCGTGTTATTTTGTAAAAATCGCGATGGAAATAAAAAAAAAAAAGTAATAAATCACGTTTATTGAGGCATAAACAGCTACGAAATATAGAAGCAAACATAACGATCTAATCGATATAATTGAATTTCATCCTTGGGCATAAAAATGCCATGTGTTTATCAGCGACGGGCGACATCGCCTTTAATCAAACGAACACGAAAGCCCGTATGTGCGCGAGTCAAATAAAACGAGCAATTATTAAATCACAATTTATTCGCGCTACGCTCACCTCGCTCGACCTTCCTTCCTTTTTCTCGCCTAGAATTTCTCTTTTCCCAACAACCGTCGTGAGCAAATAAATTATCACAGATGCCGAAATAAGGATGATCAAGTCCGTATGCGAGAAAATTCTTTTCGTTTCAACATCTTCCCAAAAATTATTGAAAACGTCCAACACTGTAAAAACTGAATCTTACTTTAAGATGCAACAAAATCAAGGCACGTCTTGAAATTGTGTTCATAAAGTGTACAACGTTGACAAATCACACGAAAGTTTTTTTCAGAGATTTACCAAAAATAATGTGAAACCTTGAAAAAACAAATTACTAATAAGGCAATTTTTAAAAATTCAAGAATACACAAATTCTGAGAATTTTGATTCAAATACTGAAATTTGAAATTCTAAAGTTAAAAATGCTGATTCGAATTCTGAAATATGAAATGTGAATTCAAAAACTCTTATTCAGATTCTGAAATTTGAATTCTAGATTTAAAAATTCTGAATTAATTTCTAAATTCTAAAAGTCACTGAACAAAATTCAAGAATTTACTGAAAGAAAGAACAAATTGAAAGAATTCACTGTGAAATTTTACTGAATTCTGAAAATTCTGATTCATATTCTTAAATTTGAATTATGATTTCAAGAATTTTATGAGTTTAGTGAAAAAATTCAAGAATTTAAAAATTTTGAGGATTCGGATTCAAATTCTGAAATTTGAATTCTAAATTAAAAAACTCCTATTCAAACTCTCAAATTTGTATTCTAGATTCAAAAACTCTTGTTCAAATTCTGGAATTTAAATTCAAATTTCAAAAACTCTGAAATGGATTCTGAAATTTTAATTCTAGATTCAAAAATTCTAATTCAAATTATAAATTCGAAAATTTATTTGAAAAATTCAAGAATTCACTTAAAGAAAGAACAAATTGAAAAAATTCACTGTGAAACTCTACTGAATTCAGTGAAAAAAATTCAAGAATTAAAAAATTCTTAGAATTCTGATTCAAATTCTGCAATTTGAATTCTAAATTCAGAAATCCAGAGTCAAATTCTAAAGTTTGAATTCTAAATTCAAAAATTCTGATTCACATTTTAAATGAATAATGCAAATCTCAGAAAAAAATTTTCGTGTGATTTTTCAACGTTGTAAACTTTGTCAACATTTGAAATTCAAATATTATTTTAAATTCAGTATATGTTTACAATTAATTTCATGCAGGCAATTCTTAAATTAGAAAGATTCAACATAATTTGAGGAAATCATTCTTGATTCAAAACATATCCTTTTGATTCAAGACTTGCTTGCTTGAAAATAAATTTTAAAATTGACTGAATTTAAGATACTATTTGAATTTCAAGTCATCCCTTAATTTTGTTGCATCTTCAAATAAGATTGAGTTTTTAGAGTGAATTATAAGTTGATTCCTTACAATTAGACAATTTTAATGGATTTTCTTTAGTACAATCAAGACTCACTAATAAATTTTTACATTTCAGAAAATTTCTTGTAAATAACGTAAATATAAACTAATAAATATTTGAATAATAATTAAAAATTCTTTTAAAATATAACTTGATTCCAGAACATCAAAAAATATGAAATCCCGTAAAATCAAAATCACCTGCTAAATTTCTTAATTCAGAAAATATTTACTGTCAAGAATTTTAATATTTTTATCAACGTTCTTCCCTCAATTTTTAAAAGTACTTAAAAATTGGTACGATAATCAAAAAAATTTCAAAAATAGTTCCAAACTTCCAAAAAATCTACTCTTAATTCAAAGTTTTAAGAAATTCGAAATTTTCTAAATTATGTAAAACCTCTTTTGAAAAAAAAAAATATGTAATTCAAAATGATTTTGATACCTCATGCTTAAGGCATGTTTTCAAAAATGTTCATAATTGTTGTCAACGTCGTAGAATTCGACGATTTCTACAAAAATTTCAATAAATATTTATCGGTAAAAAGGATCATTACTAGGAGTTTATAAATTGTATTAAAATTCGTTGCAATTTATTCAATTTAAACTAAGCAAGTATTGAATGTCCATAATTGTATTTTTTTTCACCATCACAGTTTGCTAAATTTTGAAAAGTACATAAAAATTTCCAAATTTCTTCGAAATCATACACAATTCCAGAAAATCTATTTAAAATCAAAAAGTCACAAAAATATGGAATTTTAGAAGATTTGAATAACTTGCTTTATTTTCAAATTTAGATTTATAAAAATCATTTGTTGCAAATTAATTTAATACTTTGTATTGTGAAAATTTTCAAACGTCAAAGTTTCTTTAATTGATTTAAAAAATTTATTTAAAATTATCATACTTAAATGCAATTCACTCATCCTTTGAAATTGTATACAATTTCAAAATTTTTTCAACAATATCAAATGTTTAAAATTAAGATGAACAAAAAATCATGTTTTTTTTCAATTTCAATCAGCTATGAAACATAGAAAATATTTCCAAAAAATCCTACGAAAAATCAAAGAAATTTAGTAAAAATTATCGATAATCAAATTTCATTAAATCTTCATTTCCAATAAACGTCGAACATGAAAAAAAAAGAATTCGATCTCCTCCCCTACAACCCAAGAATTTCTTTCAACGGCCATCTAAAAACGTTTTCAAAAGATCATGAGATTTTTTTTTTGTGTACGCGCTTCCTGCTTCGCTCAGTATGAACGATCGACGAGAGAAAATAAGATTCTTTCGGCTCCAGATTAATTACGCCCAGCTCGCTTGAAAAACTTGCCTTCCTTCGTCGTCCACTTGACGTCTCTTGGCCGGGTCTTAAACAGTTTTTTTTTTCTTTTTTTTTCTAATTTTTTTTGTAACGCCCTGCGCCCCTTTTCCGGGCCCTAATTGACAACATGAACAGGCGACGAAGAGTCACTGAAGAAACAAAAAATTCTTTTTTTTGATGTATTCTAAACGAGTCTAAATTTGTGTATATAAACTATACTATTAAATTCAAAATATAATAGTTGATTTCTTGATAAAAAATTCAATCATTTTTTTTCATACAAAATCTTCGTGTTTTTTTTTTCATTTTGTAAAGAAAGTTTACAACCTGGCAATTTATTCAATTCAATACTTTGTTTTATTAATATTGTATAGCAGATGAATAAACATTTTTCGTTACTGTGAATCCAAAATTTATTAATTGTGTTTGAAAACTTATAAACATCAAATAATTTGTAAACTACTAATTTTTTGGAGTCTGGAAAAAGATAGTGAAGGATGAAAAAAGCTCTAAGTCTCCAAAAACGGAGGATGAATCGCGAGCGGAAGTCGCGAATCGCGGGATTAGCTTGCGTTTCAGTGCCAGTCGCGGTCAGTGACTCTCATGCTCGATTAGCCGCTTATCTGAGCTCGCGAGTCTCTCGATAAATAACGGCCCTGCTGCAAAGTCCGATAGGCTATCGTCTACCATATTTCACGGTTCGCAAAAAAGTAGCTCGCGCTGGCAAAAACCTTTGCGAAAAATCGGTGGTCCACATTTTTCAAAAGAAAAACCTATAAAGAAATCCGCAAGAGATATACCTGAAGTTCTAAATGTTTGATAGTAAGCAAAATGAAGAAATAGTATGAGTTTTGCATATTTCTTGACAGAAGGGTTGTGTTACATATTTTGTTGCTATTATGTTTTTTTTTTTAGTTCGATAACAAAGACATTAGAATTAAGATTAATTATTTTGAAACATTATTTGAACTGGAAATAATAAAAATGATTTCTTGGAGGCATTAAACTAGAGATTTGAATCTAACAGTGAGTTATTTTAACAACTATCGTTTCTTTGAAAAAAAAATTATGTAGCAGATAAATTTGTACTAACAAATTAAAAAAATTCGATTTATAAGTTGAAAATAAATTATTGATGATTTTATGAATCATGATTTTTTACGGTGTTTTTTAAATCGAAATTATAACAAAAACAGTAAAAAGAAAGGTCATAAATGAATTAATTAAAGAAAACTTTTTCGATATCAGAAAATTTTGGATTTTCACTAAATCCACACCTTCTTTCATGATATTAATAGTATGATTTTTTTTAAAACTGAATGTCTTATTCACACATTTTGCATAATGAAAGGTTTGTTGTTCAATTTTGAAATGATTCAAGCAAAAATTCACTTTTTCAAGTGACTCGAGCATTTTACAGTAGTTCCAATCCAGAAATTTCATATGCTGTTGTTTATTTTATATTTAAATTATTGATTAATTAAAATAATTTTGTTCTTCATTTTATATTGTTTTTGATTATAACTGCCTGAGATTGCAGTAATTCCTATTTATTCATCCGAATTTAGCATATACTTCAACAACAACACAAGTTTATAATTTTAATAATATCTAATATCAAATATCGAAATGAAAAATATTTTTAAATCTAAAATTTGAATTTTTTATTAGTTAGGCAAATACTTACAACTTTTTTTCATTTGTAGTTTATGTTTATTTAATTTATCTCATTTACTATGCAGTGAATTACATGAAAAAATCTACATGAATTTAAAACATTAAACAATAATGATGAGAAAATGTTTCATGATATTTGATCAACACAAATTAACAACAATGCAGTCAATTTGGTTTTTTGATGCAAAACAATAACAATTTTCAAAAATTCTCATTCAAATTATCAAAAAAAAAATTTCCTTCATATGTCAATTTTTACATATTTTTATTTTTTGCCTTTTTTTTACTTTTTTTTAAAGTAAATTTGATTTTAAAAATCGCCATAAAAAACTATCGAAATTTGAAATTTGAGATTGCAATTTCCCATCATTTAATAGCAGTAAATAATTTTTTCATTGCAAAGTCCAAGTTACGATTTCTCCACAATCTTAGACACTTTTGTATTGCTTTTTGATAGAAGGTATTGGAAAACTTTTGCATATACTTGTTATTGAAAATCAATAATATGTGTTATTTGAATTTTTTACACAGTTAAGCGTTTTTTATGGAAAAGTTTATTGAATAAGAATATTGTATAATCGTGAAATTTTCGATATTTTTCTGAGCAATTCAAATAGATTTTGCTGAATTCAAGTTTACTGAAATCAATAAAATTTTAACAACATATTTAAACATAAATTTTATTGAGTATCGAATTTCTGATTGTTCAATTGAAAATTTGAAATTCTCTGAATTGCAATTATCAAAAAATCGAAAATTTTAAGACGAAGTTCGAGTCAGCGTTGAATAATTTCTCAAACAATTTATTTTCTAATTTTGAAAAATATATTTATCGAATAAAAATGTATCTAAAAATATATAAAAAATATAATAATAAAATATAGAACATATCTATAATTTCCCTTTTATACTTTTACTTCCCTACATACTAATACAAAAATATGAAAAAACTTCATAATAAGCACCCTATACTAACATTATTCCAACGACCATCATTCTTACAATTTTACATCATATCTCAAAACCGTTTTTTCATTTCCCTTCACTACTCAAAATTTATTCTGCCTATTTTCATAACTACGAACACATAAATACAAAACATTCATACTACACAACTTTCTCTCCTCTTCAAGTCCGAAGTTTAGTCGTCACAACAAAAATTTTAATTACCTCATTTTCATTTAAGTAATACAGGCAAAGTAACACGAACCGATGGATGACAAAACTTCGTTTTTTTTCCACGCTCCGCTATGAGAATATGTATTGTAAATCGAATAGAGTTGGAGGGGGAGGGGGAGGAGGGGAGGGGATGACGAGGCAAATGAGTAAAAAAAGTTATAGCCGTTCGCCAAGAGAGCGAATGGCAAAAGGAGATTAACCAAGGGAATAAGCCAACGCGTAATCGCATTATTCCAGGCTAAGCCGCATTTAAATTAGATGAAAATTCCGTTTGCGAAGGGGTAAAAAAAGAGAGTGACCTGCATAGTTTCGTGGATTCATCATGTGAATGGCGTAGAAATGGAGGGGAAAGGGGAAAAATTAAAAAAAAATAGAGTGATTTTTCTTGTATATTCAGAAATTTGTAAAAAATTCTTAAAAAAGAATAAAATATAATTTTTAGGGTGTGTAGTCTTAAAATTTTTAGTTTTTGATTTTCGAAAATCACAATTTGGAAACCAGAAAAAAAAACGTTAATAATTACTTAGTTTCCACAATTTTTACATCTGATTTTCATGATTTTTAACAATCCTGAAAAATCTGTTTAATTAATCAAGTAAAATAACACAAATTCCAAACTCTCAATTTCACTCTTCCTCAGCTTTCTCCTTTTCCTTCCTCTTTTGAACTCGAACAAAAAAAGTCAAAAACGTACAAAATTCGAACACGAACTCGAAACTGTTTCAAATTTTATTATCTGAAAATCGATCGGAGAAATTTTTCTTCGACTTGTAAAATATACAAACATTATACAAGATTCATTCATCGAGACATTTTGAAACCTTAATGAATTCACGAAATGTCGACTAGACAAAATGAAAGAGATCCTTATCCCCGAAACTTTCTAAAATTTCATGATTCTCTAAATTTTGTCGTATTGATACCTCGAAATGAAAAATCTACCAGGACACCAAAAACCTGAATATAATTCAAGTATAATTTGAACTTATAGAAATCGCTCAGACAACAAAAAATTATAATAAAAGTTCCAATTTTTTCTAAACTGATAAAAACTGCAGATAATGAACTGTCAAATACTGAAATTGAAACTAAAGAAAGTATGTATGTACATACCATCGAATTCGGTTGTGTACAGTGACGTCTTATGCAGAGAGTACAGTTATCATTCTGACATAACAAAGGAATTGCTGGAGAAACAATAGATCGTATTAAAGGTCAACGCAAAAGTAAGAGTACAAGTTGTGGACGAAGTCAAACGCGTAAAGTATGTTGTATTAGGCGACGCGAGCGCATTAACTGATGAACAATAAATTTCGCGATTCACGAGCGGTTCTTTAACGAGAGCACGGCCATAATGATAATCATTATTATTACGCCACGAATGTTACAAAAACGATGCTAACTGCGATGTGAGTAAAATAAAAAATTTTATGAGAGGTTTGATAAGAAATCATTGAATACAATTTACAGCTATCTAAATATTCATTAGTTAATAAGACTGAAAACTTACCGAAGTGAAATTAAATTTTATTATTTGAATGAATTAGAGCAAAAAACAAGTAAGAAATAAATTAAATGAGAACGTTAAAAATACAGATACGAGGTTCGCGGGGAAATTTTCTGCATGTGTGGATGCAAAGCACTATTACTGTGAACGAGAAGCAGTTCAGGGTCGGAGATGCACGCTCTCGAAAGCGAGTTGATATACGGCGAATTGAATCGTCCTTTTTACCGGGGGAATATACTTTCGGATAAGAATCTCTCGCGCAATCTTCGTGTATCTCCCCACGAAAACGCGCCTACCGAACAAAAAAGGAATATACAAAAATCCTGTTTATGCACCCTATTTACGCATGATTCTACCACTTGAACGAAATCAAATTTAGAGACTACTATGTATCATAGTGCCAATGAAAACAAATATTATTTCTCAAAATCCACTGCATTTAATGCAAATAAGTTAACTGTACAATATTTAAATGAAACTTTCGAATCATTTGTGTGTTGAGTTTGAATTTCATTCGGAAACAAAGGTTCTTTCAAATTATTTTATATTTAAACCAATATAGTTAATTTAAAATGAAATAACAAAGTAGATTAATTTTTAGGACAATCTAAAAAATGTCTAGTGATAATTTCAAAATTATTGACAAACAGTGCTTCTTTGTTCTATTCAACAAAACCAGAATATGTAGTATGAAAATAATTTAATCTGCCTCGAAAATTACAACGTGAATTTGTTTAAAATTTTCCTCATTAGCTAGCCTATAATTCATGTTAAACGTTTTGTGCATTGTTATTCAATGCTCAGTATTTGCATGTTTTATGATGGAGACCGAAATTATTTCGTGCATGTGTATGAGTTTACGCGGTTAAGCGTGAATGTCGTGACATGTACCACGAGTCTATTGACAAGTTGAACGTCAAGTCAAATATGCGTACGCGTAATGACTACTGCGGAGCTCTTTTGACTGCGGCATTTTATACCACGCTCTTTGCAAAGCGACGTTGTCTTATTGTAATTATCGTTCTCTTTATGTGCCTCCGTTCGTGTGCCGCTTGCGATTTGCATTACTTTTCGGACTGAATATATAAGGCCAATGAGTTTAAAAATTGTCTTTTGAACAGCAATATCTAGAGTAATTTTCGAAGAATAATGTGGAAAAATTCTTTTTACTTTTTTGTTGTTGTCAAATTTGAATCACAAAATGAAACTGCATTGAATAGCAGTAAATAAGGTACTTGAGATTGAAAATTCGTGGAATTATGAGGAATTTTGAAAAGATATGGTTTTTGCTGAAATTTTTAGGGGTAGGAACTCAATAATGTAATGATAAAAACCAGCAAAATATTTTGTGTGACATATGTACTAATCGTACAAAAATGTGAAAAAGAATCCCAGCTAAGAAAATAATTTACATTGAAAAATTAAAATGAAATTTGAATTTTGAACCATTATATTCAATTATACAAACGACCAGGGTTTCAAGGGGGGGGGGGGTAAGGGATAACTTGAAACAAAAAACTTTTTTTTCGCTGATTTTTTACGGAGATACAGCTGAAGCAAATTAATTCAAACTTTTTTTAAATTTTAAAGCATCATCAAGAGAATATTTTGTTAAATTTTTGTAATTAAATATTGAAAAATAAGCTGGTGATAGAGCGTTTCCTAAAACGTCTTTTTGAAAACACGTTGTACGGTGAACACGATAACTCGGCGTAGAATTATCGGAAATCGAAAAAGTTGGTCAATTTACTTAAAGTAAGAGTTGATTCTCCCCCCTCGGTCGTTAGAAAGTTATTATTTTTGTTTTTTAACAATTCGTGGTTTATTGAAGCAAAAAACACGATTTTTCGCTTAATTTTCCGCCATTTTTTGAATGAAAAATTAGAAAATTTTCGATAACGTCAGGGGAGGCATTTTATACCATGAAAGTATGTTCCAAGTTTGAAAAGAATCTATACCATGAAAGTATGTTCCAAGTTTGAAAAGAATCGGTCGAGTAGATTTTGCAGAATCGTGATCACAGACTCAAAAAATTGGTTTTCAGAAAAACGCATTTATATTTTGTTTATTATTCTAAAAATGAGAAAAAAAATTTTTTTTGTAACTTACACTGAATCATCAATTGATTTGAAATTGTGACACAACGTTTTCGAAACGTTAAACTTCAAGAAAACGTAAAAAAAGAAAATCGATTTCCTGAATCTGCTTATCTTTTACTCCCCCTTAATCTAATTAAATTTGAAACTGGAAACCCAGATAAGTTTTCTAATAGAAATTCATTTCAGGTTACTTAGTAGACATTCAGTTAATTTACAACTGAAAATCCAGTTGTATTTTCAGTTACATTTAGTCGAAATGTAATTTTTGAATAACTTGAAATATTTAAAGTAAAGTTTTTAACCCAAAACCTTTGTATTTTGTGTTTTTCCTTATTTTCGAACGTTTTTATTTAATTTTTGTTGTTTGCTTAAAAAACCGAAACCCCCTAAAAACTTTAGGTCTAGGGGAAGTAGCTTCTCCCCTCCCTCCTCCTGTCAGACTTGGGTGTGAACTGTGTTTTACCTTATTCTTATACATATATATTTATACAAGACAGCTAAAAAATATACTGTAAAACTGAAATAAACTTAAGTAAAGACAAGTTGTAAGTGTGAACAATGTGTTACAACTTATGTTTGTCGTTAGGTTTTAATGAATTCTATGTCAAGAATATCGAAAAAAGTTGGAACTACTGATATTTTCAGTATTAACTTTATGACTTGTTTGTCAATTTAACCATCAACCACAAAAACATTTTGTATTGATACAGGAATGTACTTTCTTCATTCTAAGTTAATTAAGTTAATTCATTCTAAAACCCAAATTTCATTTCTCCTTTCAAATTTCCCAGCTCGGGAAAATCATCTTCGCGCTACTACCAACCCAACGCGAAAATCCTCGGGAAACCTCGCAAAAAACAAAACAAATTCCCAGGTTGCCGAACAGGCCTTAGTGGTGGTTTACCTGCGGTCCACCGCCAACGATCGACTGATAAGCCGACTGGAAGACGCTGCCCAACTGCGTGAGCCCGTCGTCCTCCATCTGGAACATGATTTCGGGCGAACCGTTGTTGTTGTTTCCCATCAGCTTCTCCGTGTTCACGATGTCCCGGAGCACGGCGTTCGATTGCATCATCCTCGAATCGTCGAGTAACCCGAACGATCGCCCCTTTTGCTCGTTTTACACGACCGGCTTCTTCGCGCGAATCTCAAATTAAATCGAAAAGGAAAAAAAAAAAAAAACGAAAAATCCAAAACGCGACCGAGGGGGGCCTCGCCAAGGGGGGCCGTATATCAAAAAATCCCCCGCATTTTCACCCCGGAAAAAAGACCAGCGAGCCCGCGACCTTGCCTCCGCGCTTATTGATTCGGGCGCCGAGTTTTCACTCTCATGCCCCCGGCTCGCCCCGCGAGCCCGGTTATACGCGCAACACTCAATCAAGCAACACCAGAAAAACACAATCCCGACACTATAACCGATATACCATGCGCGACTATTCGTTCCTAGCACTACTATTCTCTCAGATATAAACTTTCAAAGTCAACCAAGTCGCGAAACAATCCACCCGCCGAGTTGTACACGACGCTACTGAGCCGTCGGTGCCCGTCGCTCTTCCCCCACTCCTGCCCACCCAGATCTCCCACCGCGGCCATTTTCTGCCCCCTCTTGCCCCTCCCCTCCCCCGGCCAAACGCTACGCGGCTTCCCCTCGCGCGAGCGGCGCAACCCCTGCGTTTTATTCGGGATTCTCTATTCGGGGGGGGGGGGGGTTGTCCGACCTCGGCACTACTGTCCGGACGAAAAACGTCGGCCCACTTGTTGAGCCCCCGTCTCGAATATACGGACAAGTTTCGCGTTACCGGAGAAGTATAGTGGAAGAAGAAGAGGAACTTTCACGGAGAAGACGGTAGAAGCGGAAGGCGAATAGGAGGATGCGGAAAGAAAGAGACCACAGGAAGAGAGCGTAAACCGGAGCGAGTCATTGGCTCTTTTCTTCTTTCTTTTGCGAGGAGTTTTCCGTACGTACTTGTTTGTTCAAGGGGTTAGAAAACTACGAAATTTTTGAGAAATCGGTTTTTTTAATTTCTTGTAAAAAATTCTTTGAACATTCTGGAAAATTTATTTTATCCTATTTTCTGAACGTAATTAAAAAAAAAAAAAAAAGAAATATGAATGACTTTACAAATATAATTGTAATTTCATGAGGGAACAATTTTCCGAAAAGCATCAAGTTTAAGGTGATGGAAGGACCGAAGGAAATATCAAGTGAGACATCATACTTGGATATTGCCGAGTAATTTTAGAGTTCAAGAGAGCGAGGGGGTTGGACTTTATAATTACCTAACTTGACCCGACACTAACCTACTTGGCAATCTTGGCATACAAGCTAAGTAATTTTCGTTTTCATGCGTGGAATCTACGACAAATTCCAGGTTTTGCAACACTCTAATAAGTTTATCTTATTTGTACACTGTTAAAAAAAAGTTGGTAAATTTCCCATACAAATATTGGAAGTTTTTAACCCATATTCTGTATGGGATTTTTTCCATAAACATCTGTTGAAATTTCCCATTTACGAAATAAAATTCTTCCATATTGAAGTAT
>JAPYZL010208253.1:0-20776 GCA_030522825.1 Platygaster orseoliae | reverse complement strand
CGTCTTTTGAAAACCGTTTGTTAGTTAAACAAAATGTTTTTTGTCTTGTAAGCCCGCCAAAAGTTTTTTACTTTTTTGAAGTTTTTTTTAATAGGGTATATATATATTTTATTTTTACTCGTAGAGAAAGCTTCAAACAAGTAACGCAAAATGAGTTTTGCATTTTTTTTACTCCGGAGGATTAAAAAATCATGAAAATTATAAAGAGTTAATTAATATTAAATGCTGAAAGAAAAAAGTTAGACAGTTAATTGAAAGACAAATTTTTAACAATAATGCATGAAATAACAATAAAAAATAGAAAAATTATCATAAATTTACTTACTGAAATGTAGATTACACAACTAAAGGTTTCGTGTAAGTTCTCAAAATTAAACAATATTTCTAATTCTTGATTTTACTAACTCAGGTATATATATTTTATTTTTATTGATCTGCGGGTGCATTTTTCGATCACAGGTTGCTTTTCTCTATCAAGGTTTATTTCAGTTAAAAATGTATAAAAGGAAGAATGAAATTCGTGTTAGCAGTATTGACTATAAGTTGACTAAGACTGGGTCAAGTGATATCGACCCTGCACGGTTCAGGGCGATGATATATTATTGACCTGCGTTCCATCGGTTCTCGTTGTTATATCCACGTCTTCTAAATATAATTCAAGCCTTCGCAGGTGTGTGCTCAACTTTTCAAGGTGATTGATCCTGAAGTAATGAAAGAAATACTGAAACTAAAAATAACACGATTCAACAAAATAACATTTCTCATACTTATCGGACAATCTAGTCTCGTTAAGTAAATCACAGAAACAAATATTTCAAACTGTATTTGTCAAGAATAAGTTTTTGAGTTTTTAAGATTATTATGTTTTAGAAATAATATAAGTGTTGAATAAATTTTAACTTTATTTTTTTACTGATCTCGAGGTTTTCAATAGTCAGTTTGAAGAAAAGAATAAGAAGAGATCTGAAATATAGTATATGTCAAATAATAAAAATTCCGTGCAAGTTTTATTAATTTTCTAAATAAGCGAAAAATACCGAAATCAATAGAATTCGATAAAATAAAAAGTCTGGTAAGATAATGTTTTTATGACATTTGGTAAATACTAAAATCTTTCGAACTATAAATTCTGATATATTCTATTGCAAAACTTTATGGAAATTTAAAAAGGTACTAAATTTTTATGAAAACACTAGAAAATCCTACAATTGTTGAGAAACAATAAAAAATACTCTACGTACAAGCAGTTTTTAAAATACTATAAATTTATGTAAACATGATTTTATGATAAATAAATTTATGAATCCAACTGCTTCAGATTTACCCAGATTCGGTTAACTTGGGTTAAAATTGATTTCAGTTCAGTTAAGAATAGAGAAAATCTATTTTAAGATTTTTCAAGTGATTTTCACTAGATTTTCAACTAATACATGCTCCTAAAATTATGGAAAATCGAATTTCGAATTGTTTCGAGGCTCATGAATATTTTATTTTTGTTATTAGTTTAGTTTTGTTCGGCCTCTTCAAAATCGATTTTCAAAATTGGCAGAGGAACATAAGTAGTGAAGATCACCAAAAACGCAAGATAAACAACTTTCTTATACTGAACCTATAACTTCAATAAATCTTAACCCAAAGTTACAAGATTTGTTAGATCTGGAATGTTTGGAAAATTACTAAAAATCTGTAGAACTTGGTATCTTATAGCAAATAATCCAAGAAATTTATAATATGTGTAAACCGATGAATATACTAAAAAATTCTAAAAAATGTATTTATACTTAGATACTACAAAGTATACTGAAATTACTAGAGGTGTAAGAAACGATAGAAATTTATTGAGATGATGAAATCTAATAAATCTATTGGGAGTACTAAAAATCTTTCAAACTTAAGAACTTAAAGCATTAAATTTAAGAACTGCTTATGAAAATGCAATAAAATATTATATAAATCAATTTGAGTAAATAATTATTTTTAGAATGAATATTATCTAAAATAATTTTATTATAGTAACTTAATCAACAATAAATAATTTAAATTTCTTTGAATTTATTCAATCATCATAATTATTATTATATAAAAATATATTTATTTATCTATATTAAGAAAAAACTATCTATATACCTTAGTATAAATAAATACTGTGGATATTTATATGGTAATATAAATCTATCAAAATAAGAGTAAATACTGCAAAATTTATTGAATACTGAGAATAACGAAAAATAACAAAATAACGAGTAGTCTTTTAAATTATGCGAGTAAACATAAAGATATTTTGTAAAGATTCTCTTTAAATACTTCAAATCTATAAGTCGTTCAATTCTGAAGCATTAAATCTCAGAAATCTGTAAAAAAATTCATACCAAGACGAAGCAATCTTTGAAATAGTTTAAATACTAAAAACTTAGTACTAACAGATTTTAAAAACCAGATATTGTGATTTTCTATTAAAGGCCTACATTTTGTATACACTGTATTCCAAAAAGTGAAATCGTCAGCGTTGCAAGTTTGCAATAAACATATTTTTTTCGTTTGTGACGGTCGAAACGCGACCGAGTTCCTTGATAAATTGAACACTTCAAAATTTGAGTTTTCTCTCCCATTAAAATATTTTTAATGGGAGATTGCAATGTCTCTGAGAAGATTCGTGTACAAAATTATGTAAAAATCTAATTCAGAAAATTTTCTATTTATTGTTTCAAACATAACAAACTGCATAATGCCGAGCCAGCTCTTTATCACGTTGTTTCAGGAGTGCAAGCGGAAGTGTATCTTAAGAAATTTGTCTATAGCCTTTCAAGTTATACATATTCCAGAAATAAATGAAAGAACTCAAGCTTTATCGGGTTTCTTCCGCTTGTTGTTACGTCAAACGCTACTTGCTAAATTCGTTACGAGTTGCACAATTTCGATTGAAAAAAAAGTGTCGGCTATTTTTCGCTGACACTTGAGTTTGATGACCGAAGTGTACCTACCGAGAACAATTTTATTTTAACCTCGGATCGTGAGTTCTATAGGCTTCGAAAGTGAAATCACGAGCTATTATGCGAATCTGCCAAGCTTTCGAAATACGTTTGCGAGTGTTATACGAAAGCTATAACTGTAATGGAAAAATTTTTTTTAAATGTCGATGTATAAGATTGTCAGTTACGTCATTGGTGGGGATTCATAAGTTAATCGTTGCGAATCGGAAATGATAAAAATAGTTTAAATACTGTTTGTGACATTGACAAGCTAAATGACAATTGTAATGAATTTTTTATTTGAATCTAAATGATGGATGTAGGTACATAATTTAGGAAATGATTGAAAATTAGATAGGATGTAACACAATTTTTGTAATGGAATGAATATCTTTTAATTGGAATAATGTTAGAAAACTTTAGTTAAGATATAGAAATTTTTCTCAGCAAATATCAATATAATGTCAATCTGTTATCGTTGTTAAAAATTTTTGGATATTTTCATTCTATACAAAATTTTTACACTGCAGAAAAATGTTTAAAGATATTATAAAAGTTTTTCCAAATTTTTAAGATGGTTATTTTTAGTCCAAAATCAGGTTGATGACAAATTAGAATATACTTAAAGCGTTTGAGGAAATGAGGGAAAAAATCTTAATCCTATTCTTGATTTTCAATTGAATAATATTGATTATCAATTAATCTATAATTTTTATGATGATTAAAATCGTCATTGTAAATATTTGACCAGGTTAACGTATGAAATGAAATTTTTTAAAAGTTATTTTACACCAGTATATTATAAAGTTTATAATCTATGAAAATGCTAAAGATTTTAAAAGATTCGAATCCTTTAGCATAGAGTTCTAAAAATCTATAAAGAAATCCACGAAAAAATCAGTTAAGTTCTTTCAATGTTTATTATCCTAAAAAAATACGGAAAAAATAAAACGTACTGGAAATATGTATGAAAAGTACTGTTTTTTGCAAAACAAATTTTAATACTCATAATCCATGTAATTTTCAATACTATAATAACAAACTCTAGAAATGTACATGAAGTGATGTATAGAAATACTATAAATTTGAATTTTAGGACAAAATGAATCGCGAAAGTTTAAAAACGTTATAATATTAATTGGACCATGTTAAACTTTTTTACAATATTTTGCTCTTCTTAGGAAAGATGAACATTCCAATTTTTCGAAAATATCCAATGCCAATAATTTTCGTCAAATAATCATATGAAATTGAAACCTTAGAAGGTCAATGTAAAACACCTCCGTACTCTTACTGTACTTTTAATTTTTATATATAAACTTATGAATTTGTATCCTGAAAATACATTACTATAATAAATACATTTTTTTGACATAAAAATAAGTACAGTAATTGAACAAAAATATTTTACATTGACTTTCTAAAGGATTTCCTGTTTTTATTGCACATGATGATTTGACAAAAACGACAGAAATTAGATATATTTTTGAAAGAATTTATATGCTTGTCTTTCTAGAAAGGGAAATAATAGATTCAGAAAGCTTGAGAAAGTAATAATGTAATAATATTAATTAAACAATATTATTACCTTTCTCAAATTTTCGGCATTTATTTTGCCCTCTTCAGGAAACATGAACATACAAATTCTCTCGAAAATATCCAATTCTTATCATTTTTGTCAAATTTTATTCAATTTAATTAGTGAATCCCACAGAAGTTCAGTGTAAAACATTTGTGTACTATTGTTGCACTTTTCCTTTTTATATATTAATATACAGCTCAATTCATTATTAAAATATAAAAAGGAAAAGTGCAGTAATAGTACAAAAATGTTTTTCATTGACCTTCTGAAAGATTTACTGTTTGAATTTCATATGATGATTTAACAAAAATGATACACATTAGCCAAAAAAAAAGGATTCGCTGTATCAGCAGAAAGATGCACTGTTTCAATACTACTTGACAAAACGAATTTTTTTTGCAACAGTAGCTTTTTTTCTGTCTCAACAAATATTTTTTGCTACCGGAGCACAATTACTATGCAATGGAATTTAATTCATATTCATTGTGCTCTCGCAACAAAAAATTCGTTTTATCAAGTTGTGTTGAAGCAGCACATTTTTTTGCTGCTACAGCAAATCGTTTTTTTCCATGTTGAATATTTTTGAAAGAATTTGTATGTACGTATTTCCTGAAAATGACAAAATAAATGCCTGAAGCTCGAAAAAGTAATAAAATTGTTTAGTTATTAAAATGAAGATTAGCTCTTTAATGATTGTTAAGAATTAAGTATTCTAATAGGAAAACAAATCAAACAATGATTACTCAGAGCCAACTACTTTGAAATTTATTTCATCGATATTTCGACCCTGATTGGATCCTCATCAGGATCGTTTGATAAAATTTGTTGTCCTTCAATAGTGATCAAATTGTCTTGTAGAATTAATACTGCCACGTGTTAACAATTACTTAATCAGTTATTTTTTAAGAATAAATTTTATTAAATAACTGATAAAGTGATAATATACATTTGACAATGGTTGTATTAATCCTGCATAACAATTTAATCACTTTTGAAGGACAAAAAATTTTTTTTACATGATTCTGATGAGGACCCCAATAAGGTCGGGATATCGATGAAATAAATTTCATTGTTGGCTTCGAGTGGTGATTGTTTGATTTTTTTTTCCTATTACTGTGTACGAAGCAGTAAGAAGCAAGAAGATACCCGATTTTTAACCAATTTTTTAATATTTTTTTCTCCGCGACAAAAAAAGATTTTAAAACAAATTTTTTTTCAAAAGTAAGATTTACTTAGGCTGCTTCTGTATAATTTTTCATTTTGCAATTAACAATTTTTAACATGGCGTAATTGCCCGTTGCTTCAACTTCCAAGAAATTCGGTTTACACGATTTTTTCCGTCGTGGTGATCTTAAATAATAAAATGTATACCTAATTTATATTTATCTTTGTGTTTTCTAGGTATTGCCATTAAAAAAATGGCATTATTTTTTCGAAAATCGCGATTTTTTTCCCTGTTTTTCAGCATTATTTTACAAAAAACAAAAAAAAACAAACAAACAAACAAAAAAAGGAACAATATTTTGCAGAACCGTTGGGTAAATACCTGAAGGACACAAAGACAAGTATAAATTGGGTACATTTCATAATTTTAGATTACTACGAAGGAAGAAATCGTGCACACCGGATTTCTCGGAGGTTGAAGCAACGTACAATATTACGCCATGTTAAAAATTGTAAACTGCAAAATAAAAAATTATACAAAAGCAGCCAAAAGAAATCTTACTTTCAAAAAAAAAGTTTGTTGAAAAATCTTCTTCTGCCGCAGAGAAAAAAATATTAAAAGATAGGTAAAAAATTGAGTGTCACACAGGTGATCCCTCTTACAGGATATAATATTTTGAAGTTAATTCAAGTAACTTAGTTTTTTTCTCTACAATGACCAGATGAAAATAGATGACTCATACTTTCTCTCGGTGCATCGATACTTTCGGAGCTATATCGCCCAACCCAAAACGTCACTGATTCCTCGGGGAGCCTCCTCACCTGCCGACGTCTAGCCTGCACGTCCACCGGGGGCGCAGAATCGCGCCTCCGCCAATCCACGCCCCCCCGGCAAAGCAGCCCCCGCGCGGGGGTTGAGAATTCCATGATCGTTCCGCGCCGTGACGTCACGGGGCGCGAATCAATATCGCGGCCCGTGGAAAAGCTCCGAAAGCTCTCAGTGCGGGTCGTTTCGCCGCCACGCGAGGGACGTCGAGTTCACGCGTCTCGCGAGCATTCGTTCGTTCATTTTTACCCGAAAGAATTTCCCACGATTCGCACCGATTTTTCGCGAAAATATGCGTGTCACGCGGTAGTGAGTCGTCGCCGAGCTTGCGCCGGAGGGAAAAAACGACGAATGCTCCGGCGGACACGACCAGCGCTCTCCTGTAAGTCGTTTTTCAGCAAAACGATTTTTCCCGATTTTTCTCGTTGCCAGGAAAGCCAGGGGACATTTTCGCCGTTTGACCTTTGAAAAGTCACGTCCCGAGCGCGGAGGTGGGTATTTTTCGAGGTCGGGAGAGGGATTTCAACGCGGGCGGCGAATGTCACGAAATGTCGCGGGGTCGGGGATCTTGGCAGTTTTGGGAAATTCGTTTTGTTTTTGGATTTGAAGGATACTGCAAGTTATAGTAGGGAAATTGGTACCGGTGAAAGGGGTTTATCTCATTTTCACGTGGTTTTTCGCGCCTTCCATTTGTGTGTGGGTTGAATGAAAAGTATTAAGCGACGAGTCCTGCAATTTCACAATTACAGTTCTTGGCCAAAGATAAAATTCACTTTTTTGCAATTTTAATTATGATACTCCTAGATTTCTAGACAGTTTTGTCGAATAATGAGATAGTTAATAAAATGTCATATATTACATCACATAATTATTATACGTTTATAATAAATAAATGTAATATGTATAGTACAATTATTTTCAAAAAATTTCAAAGCATCAACAAAGAAATTACGTTCCATGATTTCAATGTATTCTATCACGTTTTCAATTACGGTCAACTAAATATTATAACTAATAAAATTAATATAGGTACTTAATATATTGTACGTTTTGACGTTTTCGTGCAAGCACTACTTCTATCTATTTTTAAACGTAGTAGGTCATTTGAAAAGTGTGTAAAATGTTACTATAAGTATTAATATACAATTACTGATAATAGTTGCTAGCGGTTTTACAATAAAACGACGCATAGAGTGGGAAATACTTATATTTATGAGCTTTGGTCTAATAATATAGCCAGGTACTGTAAGTATTGAAATAAGTTGTCGAATTTTACCGTATTCTATGGAACATATAAAATGTAACTTTAATTCCAGTTTTCATAAAGAACTGCTTGAAAATTTATTTTTTTTTTCAGTTTAAATAAACTCATAATATTGAGAATGAGTTGCTCTCTGATATTATCTCAATGCTATTGAAAATGGTCGAGCACATTTTTCGTTATCTTGAACTCCAGTTTTAAAATGTAAAAAAAAAAAAAATTTATCTTTACTCATCGCTACAAAATTTTCGAAAATTATTTTGAATCTAATTTAAGATAAAAAGAATTTTTTTCATCAACGCGAAAAACCATATTTGAAATGCTCCCATCTAAAGAAGGAAATGAATGATAAATTACTTCTCAGTGGTTTCAATTGACAATACTATAGAATTCACTGAAGGGCCAGTAAATGTTGCACGGTAAAAAAAATCATTATCGTTTTACTGACTCAGCACTGAAATCGTAACTTATTCATTGATTGATATGCAAATTTACAAGTCATTCTGTTAATGTCATTGAGTGGACAGTGAAAATAACATTGTTCGAGTTAATGAAAATCAGTATAGATTTTTATGTATTTTAGAGCGAGATTGTTGAATTTTCTGTTCAAACAATGTCATATCAATGTTTAAATGAGTCGAGTCTATTTTTCAAAAAGTTGAATCTCTTAGTTGAATTTAATGTTTATAATTATGACACAAATTTGTTTTTATGAAAATCAGGTAGTTACCTTGCTGAATTGACAGTTTACTAGAGTTGTAGAAATCAGGTTTCCCAAACTATGGAACTTGATGTTTTTGAAGTATCTTACCTCATTTCTAGTTTCCTCACTCCAAATTTTAATTTTTAGAATAACACACTTTTATTTATTAATTTTTGAAATTTCAGAATTATTTACGCAGTATTTGATACTTTTATACTTCGTAGAATTGAAAATAATGAAATTTGTGAAATTATGAGAATTGTAGAATTTCAAACAACTTTCAAAATGTTTCAGACTTGTAAAAGGAAGTAATTAATTCAATTTTGAAATATAAATAACGAATAATAATTTTTAAAATTTTGAATCATTAACCTTGTTCGCACCCGACAATTAGCGAAAACATTTGCATTTTTTCGAATTCAGAATTCTGGATATAAGTTTCAGTCAATGATATTAACTTTTTACAAGTCTCATTAGTTTTACGTAATAACATAAGTACTTTTTTTCATACTTTTCTACTTCCGAGTTCACGTGTAATGTACAGAATTTTCGTAATTCTTTCATCTTGTTGTCTTTAGTGTTATTAAATTGTTTCGGGATTCACATATTCTAAGGAAGCTAAACTTATAAATCCTCGAAAAATTCAGTCTTAATTTCAGATTACTCAACTTTTGATCTAAATATAAGACTGTATAGTTTTTTATTTCTCGAATTTCTACAGTACTCTATGTCAAAAATATTGCGTCAATTTTTCGAATTCCCATTTTACTTGAAAATCTTAAGAAAATTTTCGTTTGATTAAATGCTAATTTTAGGCATTACATTCTGGCATCAAAACTTATTCAATCAATGTAGAAACGAAATTAGTAGATAATTTTATAATTTTTTTATTTCAGTTGATTTCTCAATCTTCAAAGCGAATTTTCCAAAACGTGTCTTTGAACCAAGAAAACTTTTATCGATATCATTCATGGGCATAGACATAAGCAAATTTTTTCTGAGGGGTGGGAATGTGACGGGAAGATAATTAGCTCAAATTTATTCCCGTCATCAAAATTTCGGTACTAGAATTTCAGTTAAGAATATGAAAATTACAATTAAAAAAATGTCTTTTACATGATTTGATAAAAATTATGCGCACTCCGAAAATCATTAACAGAGTGTTTTTTACCGTATTTCGTATTCAAATTTCCAGTTTTACAAATGTAAATTGACCAAGTATAACAAAACTGTGACAATCCGATGACAAAGAAGCAAAAGCAAAAAATGCCTGTAAAAATAAAGACAATAATAATAACAAATATAATATGTAATATCGTAATTATAATGCGAATTTTAGTACGTAACAAACGTCATGGAACCTTCAATTTTATAAGATTATCAGTTAAGTATTGAGAAATTCATCTTCTTATCTAATTTATTCAAATTCAGATATAATGTTGATAATTTTTGGACTTTGAAAAAAAATCCCAGTTTCAGATATTCATATAAAAATTCATAGAAGGTAAAAATGTTATCAGTCGTTCTAAAAATGCTTGAAGTTTCAACAAAGTTACTTACAAAATCAACTGGAGATAAATATTAAGTCATACCATGAGAAGAGAATTTCTTATACAAATCAATCAGGCCATTACAAAAAAATTAAAAAATGTTGTCATGAATAAATGTAAATCAAAAAACATACCAAAGAGTTTTTTACAATGGTATTATATAATTTATTAGTCAAAAAACTGGAAAATTTCGATACGGATTATGGAAAAATTACAGTGCGCTTTCAATAGAGAAAACAAATGATTCGAAACTCGCTACGCTACTCTCTAAAACAAGATTAGTTATTTGCTTTAATGTTCATTTTGAAAATTTAAAATTTACGAAACTTTCGATTCAAAATTTACAAATACAAAATGGCAAGTCGGATAAATCATGTTTTCTTCATTTTTTTATTACAGAATTGAGCGAATGAGAAGTAAATGAAACTTCCAATTTATTCTTCGAAATCACTACACGTACAAAGCTCCAAGTTTTTTAGAATCGGATTTTTTGAAACTGAATCAATAAATCAGGAGTTTTGCAATTTTATGATTTTTAAACTGAAAAACTTCATATCTCCAGGATTTTGATATTCGACTTTAGATATACAAACACTTGCTTATTGATACAATTCTTGTGTGATCAAGTTTACATAAATAATGACAGCATATCTTGTATTGAAAGAAATAAGTAATAAGAAATGATGAAATTATCTTTGAACTTTTAATTCTTTTTAAATATTGTTCAAGTGTTAAAATATTAGTTGTTAAGCCATCTTCAGGCACAAATTAACAAGGCTATTAATAATTTTGAAAATAAAATTTCTGTTGAAACATGATTGTTATTTCAATTGTTCACGTAAATTAAGGTTTGATTTCGAAAGTTGAATAATGTTTTTCACTCAAAATCAAATTTTATCAAGTAGTGATTCTTAATTTTTTCAATTATTGAATTTTTCAAGAGCATTATTTTGGTGCATTTTGATGAAATAAATCGTTTCAATAGAAATGTAGTTTTTTAATTGTTGAGGTTTCGGTGCTATCTATAACAGAAATTAGACAAAAAGAATACTGGATCTATAACGATAAAAAAAAGTGAAAAAAAATCCTTCTATGACCTATTGCTGTAAACAAATCGACATGCATAAGAAGAGCAAAGAAAAAATTTTTTTCTTACGATATATTAGTTAACTAGATTACATTGTATTATGAACGAAATTTCTCGTAATTTATTATAATCCTCAAATATTATTTTTGGAAAAAATATTTATTGGTCTGTTCATTGATGCTTGAAGAGGATCAAAAAACAAATTATGAAAGTTCCTAAAATATAAAAGAAATCTTATTTATTCAAGGAATCATTAAGGTAATGAAATTCTAGGTACTGAAATTTAACGATGCCATAGCACTGTATTATCTTTTATTAAAAATTATTATTTGATCTTCAATCAGTCAAAAATCCTCACAAACTACCAAAATTCAACCAAAATCAAAGAGAGCAATGTAGCAAGATTCACCTTTCTTCTAGTGATGGGCGATACTATTGGCTTCTCTCTCTCTCGCTAAACGACGGCTGTAATAAGTGAGAAAAGGACACGTTGCGGTATCGCCCATCACTGCTTTCTTCGCGACTATTATATAATTAGGGCTGACAAAAATATGGACGAAAAAGTACAAAATATGTATGTATGTATGGACGAAAAACAGCTAAAATATGGAAGATAAATATTTATTTTTATCACAGATACTGGAGAATTAAAATGAATAATGACATGCTTTTGTAAATTTTCAAACTGAAATGAACGACGACTGTCTTAAATGCTTACTTTTACAGTAAATATTGTAAATTATACAAGGAATATTTACCTCACTCATCACTTAAGGGGGGAATCCCATATGTAACAGCTAGAAAAAAAAGGTATTTTTGGGTATGTTTTTTGACATGAAAACAAAAGCTCATCTTTTCAAAACTTTTTCTACCTATAATGCTACTTTTGTAAAATGAAAATCATTTTTTGTTACTTTAGAAAACTATAAGATTTTCTTTTATAAGGACTGATGTCGGACATGCCTGAATTTAATACGTCAATCTGCCCGATCTCTAGCTCTTCACAGAAACGTCTGAAACACAAAAATCAAAAAGTTTTTTGTAGTTTGTATCTAGAGTTAGTCTATGAACGAAAAAGTTTTGAGAAATATGAGTATTTTACTTAATGGTGACCATTTATACAAGAAAATATTATTTTCACCTGAAAATTTGCTTGATATGGTTTGTTTAAATAGTCGCCATTTGGTGAAATATTAATACTTTTTCAAAACTTTTGGTTTAAAGACCAACTCCAGATTTAAACTTTCAAAAAATTTCTGATTTTTGTGTTTCAGACGTCTGTGCGAAAAGCTAGAGATCGGACAGATTGAAGTATCAAATTTCCAACATCAGCCCGTATAAAACAAAATGTATTTGTTATATAAAGTAATGAAAAATTGATTTCATATTTCAAAAGTAACATAATGAATGAAAAAGGTTTGAAAAGAATAGTTTTTGTTTTCATGTCTAAAAACATGTCCAAAAATGCTGTATTTGAATCGTCACAGACAAATTCGAAAAATGTTTCCATTGATACAGCGCTAAAATAGAAAAATATTGACGATAAGAGCAAAAATTGAAAAATACAGATTTATCTCCAAATTATCTCGAAATATGTAAATAAATATTGAATATGTAAATCAATATTTTTGGCAGTCCTATATATAATGGTAGTGCAAATGTATACTGGGTCGAGCCACGTCAAGTGTAACATTGGAATTAAATGTGTTTTTTGAATAGTCATGAAAACGTTCAAAGTTGATAGACGATTAGATTTGAAAATCTACCCTAAATTGTTTTTCGAAATTCCACTTCGTTTTCGTCTTTTTTGACATCAAAAACTTTGGCAACATTTCACAAAAATTAACAACACATGAAATTGTTTTTGGAAGGAAAGGTTTCCTCTATCTTTTAATTTTTTTTTATAATTTGATGTGTAAAATGGCTGAATTTTCAGTAGCAATTTTTTAAACAATTTTAATTACTTCTTCTTTAGAAGCATATGATAAAGATAATTTTTACAGAATATGGGTCTTGTACTTCTTTAAACACTGAAAAACCAATTTTTTCTTTTTGAATCATGGAAAAAAGAGTACAGGGTACATTCTGTGAAAATCATCCTATGACTTTAGGCCTATAAGGCAGAAATTAATAAAATTATTTTCAAAATTTTATCAAAAATAGATCATAAAAAATTGCTCAGTTTTCGCTTTTATAAAAGAAGATTTCATCAAATTCTAATACGAGATTCACAAGCTACCAAATTTCTTTAAAAGTTGTAAAAATCCTCGATGTCGAAAAAATAGTTCGGAGTATATTTTTTTTCGTGACTGTCTACCACTTTGTACGACTTTCACTAATTTCCAGAAAACCCCTTAAATTTCATAATTACACTTCATGGAAAAACAGTATTTGCTGCATCAGCAAAAAAATTCGTTCTGTTAAGTTAAGTTGAAACAGCAAATCCTTTTTTCCCGTTTTGACGTGGCTTGACCCACTGTTGTCGTAGCAACAAAAGTTTTGCGGAAAAAGCAACAAAACTTTTGGGCACAGAGTTGACCGAGGTAGAGAGAGAAAGAGAGGAAGTTGGGAGGGGGAGGAGGAGGAAAATTGGAGCGGAAGTGAGGAAAATCGATGGCCATCAGAAGCAGCGTCCATGGGCGGCCTTGCGTTTAGGACGAGAAACAGCCCTTCTCCAAAGACCAGCCTGCGGTGGGGCGACTGCTGTCTTCCTCGAAAGTACCGGAACAAGGTCGCGGACAGGATCATGCAGCCGGCCGCGGAGCTCGCGGCCCTGCGCCCGGTTTGAGGCCGCTTCTGCCCGCCCTTACTTCGCGACTGCACCCCACGCGGGGGGCCCGCCTTGCCCCGCTCGTTTCCCCCCTACGAAAACTTCGATCTCGCCCTCGTCGAATTCACCAACGGACCCCCCAAGATGATAAACATCGCGGGCATTATCTCCATCGTACTTTTTTACGTCCTTATTTTGGCCGTCGGCATTTGGGCGGCGCGCAAAGTAAGGCCCACAGAAATTATTACTCATTGTCAGATTCATATATGGGCATTTCCGCAAAAACACGGATATGGATCATAAACTTGAGACGCATAAATAATGTCGTTTTTTTTTAAATTTTTGTGTTAATAAAGGTTTAAAGTCAACGTTATGCTATGAATAAACTGCTTACTAACATCACAGACGCGTGAATTCAAATTTTAATATCCGGAAGTAACGATCAAATGTCCGGACGTAACGTTTATTTTTCGTAAAAATTTATAAATCAAAAATAAACAAAGGAATAAGATGGTAAATCGTTTCTAGTACCGTGCTGCTAGTACTGTAAAGAATCGAAAACCACAAAAAGAAAATAAATATTTCATTGACATTCGCAGAATATTCAAATCAAATTTAGGCACTAGAAAATGTCTCTGGCGCATAAATACTTTTACCGCTTAAACGTGCTTGCTTTATAGTAAATTTACTGCTTTTTAACATGATATTATTGATTTCTATCTTTTAAGTTAAATAAAAGTACTCCTTTATCAATTGATACCGAAGAAATCGTCCGAATGTCCGTACGTAACACGCGGAAATGCTCATATAGGGTGTATCAAAATCCCCGTGCCAAAATAAAATCCAATATTCCTTTTTGAATTTTGAGTTGAAAAGTCCTTTGCCGCTTTTTACAAAATTCAAAATCGAAAAAGTTATTCAAGTTTGAAATTTAAACAATATAAAAATGCGCTTTTACGATAAGTGGGAGTAAAAACCACAGATCGAACTCTGCTCAAATTTTCTTCATATTTTTCTGAGTCTTTTGCCACATTCCACAAAACCCAAAATAAAAAAAGATATTCGAGTTTGAAATCTGAGAAATCTGATTGGTTGAAAATTCTAACTCGAATATCTTTTTTGATTTTGAGATTTGCGAAAAGTGGCAAAGGACTTTTTGACTCAGAAAAATATGAAGAAAATTTAGGTGAATTTTGGTACGTGGTTTACATCCCCACTTGTCGAAAAATAGTATATTATTGTGAGTTTTCACAATGCCTGGCTGGACGAAATCCAAAAAGGCATTGTTAAAACTCGCAATACGATATTTTATTTGTAGTTTTCGAATAATTCACGTCCAAATATCCGATTATTCGAAAATTTCAAATAAACTCATTTATTGTTCGGATTTGAAACTTGAATTACTTTTTTGATTTTGAGATTCATAAATAGTAGCAAAGGACGTTTCTACTCAAAATTCAAAAAAGAATATTGGATTTTTTTGGCATGGGGATTTTGGTACACCCTGTATATCAAGTTCAAAACAAATAGACTTCCGTCAGATCATTGCAATTTATTCTAGCTTTCGATCCTCATCAGGAATCTATACTACACGGAAAGAAATCTCTGGTTCCTGCAACCATTCATTTAGTAAAATATAGATCAAGCTAATTTTTAGGCATAACAACCAAAGTTTTCATTATGACTACAAATACAAAATTTTCATAACGAAAACTATAGTTGAACTGAACAAATCATTGGTCGTTACATCCAAAACTTCAGTTGGTCCGTATTTTCCTAAATGATTTGGTTGCTGAAACAAAATATTTCTTTCCGTGTACCGGTCAAAAAATTGGGTTCACTACATCTATAAATTTATATTCTTCCATGATGCAAGTTTCTTGTAAAATTCAGATAAATATCTACATTATTTTCTAAATGTCAGCTGTTTTGTGTGTTGGACTCCTTCTTTCAAAAAATAACATTTTTTAATAAATGTCACATTCATGAAAACCGTTATTTAATCTTTAAATTTTACATTTTTAGCCTATACTGAACTCATTGATAAAATTTGATAACATTTATCTGAATCAGGTGATAAACATTATAATTAGTGCACACAGTAAAATCGTGAAAAATGCATAGAAACGAGAAAAAACAAAAAAACATAAATTCTTTAAAATTTTGAATAATCCAAGAATTGTACACTTTGATATCTGATTCAGATAAATTTTATCAAATTTCACGTAAAGGTTAAGTTCAGTAAAAGTGTCAAGTTTAAAGACGAAACAATGATTGGTTTAAGTAGAACACAGAAAAGCTTTCATTTTCAAATTATTATAGATATTTATCTGAATTTTCCAAAATTTTTTTTGAATTAACACATATGAGTTTCATGATAAAATTCATCAATTACTTTAATTTTTAAATTATATTGTTATTATATTACATAAAATCTTATGATATCTTAATATACCATATTATATATATTAGCGTAATAAAATTGTTATATATATTTATATTATTATAATATTATTCAAAATCGTAAGATTTTATTATAATTTACCTCTGGAAGTAGAAAACTCTCCATGGAAAAATATAAATTTTCATTAGTATAGAACTTAAACTTTCGACCGATAGTTTATATGAATGAAAATTCAGAATGAAAACTGAATACAAAACAATTTTTTTTCAATTCTGCAGAAAGAAGCTGGCAATGATTCGGAAGAAGAGGTGATGCTGGTGAGTTATAATCAATATTTACAAAGATATGAGAGTTGATGAAAAATGTAAAACGAGTGTTGAATTTTTGACTAACTCAAAATTGTTTACTTGGACAAGGCTGGCCGGAGTATAGGGTAATATATTCAAGAAGTTAAATCATACGTTCATCGTGCATTGTTAGTTGCTGTTCACCATTCATCAAAAACTGAATAATTTCCAAAAGTCTTTGGATTTCTCTGGATTATATAATTTAGAGAATGATGAAATTTGACAATAACAAGTTCTTTGGAAGTTTGGCCAGTTGCTTCAGTCACCTTTCAACCATGTTTAGAAAGCATTTGTCACATTGTCATTGGTAACATCGTTCTTCACTCACAGCTTTTTCATTTGGAGTCAACCAATCGCAATCCATCTGATTAGTTGTTTTTTTTTTCTTACAGATCGACAACAATAATAAAATCTTTTTTATTCGTTTTTTTCAGGCTAGGAGTTGGCATATTCACAATGACAGCGACATGGGCAAGTTGATATTAATTTATTTATAAACTAGTCTACTGATTGAGCGATGAATCAGTTGGTTGATTACAGATTCAATTAATTATTCTTTAGTTTAACCGGAAGTACTCTTGCTTCAGGTAGGAGGTGGTTACATCAATGGGACCGCTGAAGCTATTTACACGAGAGGTTTGGTGTGGTGCCAGGCCCCTTTTGGCTATGCACTTAGCCTCGTTTTCGGTAAATAATTTATCAATATGACGATTTTGACGACGAAATTTCATTTATTTCTGTTTTAATTGGCATTCATGATTGTGGAAAGTGAAGGTTATTATCGATTACACCTGGAAATGAGTAGTGAATCAAAATCTTTATTTGAAGCTTGCTTTGAAAATTAAACCTTCTATCATACAATGGAAAAAAATTCATTTTCTCCTCAAACTGTCATTGTTACTGTTTTTACACGTAATTAAAAATAAATTGGTGATGTGAAATTTCAATTATGAAAAAACGTTAATTAGACTCTTTGATAACGTAGCTTCGATTTCTTCTATCATGCTTCAAATTTCATAACTAACATCTAACTCAAAGAACAGCAGAGAAGTTTCACTTAAAAAAACCATGTAGCACAACGAAGGACTTTCGTTACATGTTCTAGGCGGTGTGTTCTTCGCGAACAAGATGCGACAACAGGGTTACATTACAATGTTGGACCCACTCCAGGACGCATTCGGCGAGCGTATGGGGGGCCTGCTGTTTCTGCCGGCCCTCTGCGGCGAAGTGTTCTGGGCCGCGGGTATCCTGGCCGCTTTGGGAGCAACACTAGCGGTCATCATTGACATGGAGCAGACAACCTCGGTCGTTTTAAGCTCCTGCATCGCCGTATTCTACACCCTCTTTGGTGGCCTGTACGCGGTAGCTTACACAGACGTCATCCAGCTGTTCTGCATCTTTCTTGGACTGTGGATGTGCATACCCTTCGCCTGGGGCAACTCCAAGGTCCTGCCGCTCAGCTCCATGGACGTCGACTGGATCGGGGAGGTCAAGCCCGAGGAGCATTGGTATTACCTCGACTACGGCTTGCTGCTCATCTTCGGCGGCATACCCTGGCAAGTGTACTTCCAGCGCGTCCTCTCGTCCAAATCCGCCGGACGGGCACAGATCCTCAGCTACGTCGCCGCCATCGGCTGCATCTTCATGGCCATACCTCCCGTTCTCATCGGTGCTATCGCCAAGGCTACGCGTGAGTTACTTTCTTAAGAATAGATTTTCGTTGTGATCAGTGCTGGATTTAAGGCGAGGGGTTCACTTTCACCATCGCGTCTCTTTTCCTCTCACGCGCTCCCCTTTCTCTGCGTCTTTCTCGCACGTCAACAGCGATCCCCTCACCTTAAGCACTCTGGGTCCCTAGGCAGAAAGATAAAATGGGGCCCTCAATAGTATTTTGCTGGAAACTTTTCATTTTATACTTCTGTAGTATATGCAGTTAGAAATATGATAAACGTTATTTCTATAATATGAATGACATTTATTAAGATAGTTGAAACACATAAAAATAATTTTCGAAATTGTTTATTCACAGCCAATCATTCTTGCAATTTTACATACAAATCACTGTAGAATAAAATAAAATCGTTGTAATATAATTACATGTAATGTAATTGTAATCTAATGTAATTAATGAGGAATCAGAATTCTTATAAGGCACTCTTATGAGAAGTTAGACTCTTATAAGCAGGGCAACTGAAAATATTTATTAAAATAAAAAATATTTCAATCATTATTTTGGCATTTTTCGCCGGAACATAAATATTTCGCCACTTTTAGATTTTTCATTAATATTTTGAGGTTTTGAGGTTTCATTAATATTTTGACCCCAAATATTTTCAACAATTTTTGACCATAAAAAATATTTACTTCTTATGTATGTTTCGCCATGAAATATTGGTCATTTTCTTTGATTTGCAGTTTGAAAATTACCGAGAAATTATTCGACATGTCACGTGACTACAGATTAATAATCTGTTCACATTTCAAAGTAAACGATCAAAATAAATAAAAATGCGTCGAAGATAACTCAGGAAAACATTTGGTCATTTTTTGTAACAACTTTGATTAGGAGCCGAAAATGTAAAAAAATGTCCAAAAAACATAAAATTTGCTTTCATTTGATCAGAAATGTTTCTTGCCATTCAATTGCCTATCATAAATATTTCGCTGTTTTTTCATGCATACATAAATAAATATTTTGTACTCTATCGTAAATATTTTTGGTTGCCATGCTTATAAGACTGCTTTATAAGGATTCCCATTCCTTTTAAAGTTCTTATAGGTTTTTTATAAAATCTTTACAAGGTTCTTATAAGGTCCTTATAAGGTTTTTATAAAGACTTTATAAGGTCCTTATAAGAATCAAAGTTAGTAGGGTATTTTTTGAAATAAATTAAAAATTATGTTGTGAAATTTTAATAAATTTAAACAAATTTGAAAAACAAAATGATATACAATATTTAAAATTATGTGGTTTTAAAATGACTTTTCATCTATATATGTAAATTTACCTTAGCAACTTAAAGTTATTGATTTTAATAAATAGAAAACAAAAAAAGTCATTTTATGGATCTTTTTTTTTACTGATTTGAAAGATAGAGTTTGCATAATTTATTTTTAAATATCAATCATAAATAAATTAACTGAAATGTTGTAAAAAGAATCATTAAGAAATAAAAAAAGTACAACTTGACTTATTTCTAAGTAGTTTGAGTATATGAGCCAAGTTGGTTCTGGCCCTAAGAGTCCTATTATTTATAGTAGTATTGTACTATGGTAGACTATAAAAAATTTTACCTTGTGAAACTTCTTATGAATGTTAATGGCACTGATCTCAAATAATACTGGAACGGCAATGGCCCAGAAGTGGGGGCAAAACTTTAAAAATCGGCCGTATTTAACGGGTACTGCAGCACCCAATCATAATGGCGCACTAATCCTTTCAACAACGCGCGTAGTATAATGCTACACACAAGCGTGCAATGTTTTGGTGTCAAAAAAATTTTCATATTTTACTTCACAATAATGGATCGTGTCATTTTTTATCAATAAACGAAACTCTTCATTTGTTTATTCGTGAATTTTATTCCATATAAGTTTGAAAACCCTCGTTTTACCGGTTTTTTTACGACAGTGAAGTATTTTTGAACCAATTCCGTCAATTTCGATACGAGATACCTTAAATACTACTTAACAACATTTATTTGTACCATGTTTTCTTTTTTTTTTTTGATTAGCTTATTTAAATCTTTACCGTGTAAAAATGGGTCTACTACGTATACCACTGCAACATCTGATAAAGATGGCTGACGATTGAATCCGTCACAAGACCAAAAGTGGGAAGACAGCATTGCCGATCCAGTAGTTATTTGAGATCAGTGGTTATTAGTGAAGTAGTCCTGGTCCGGATTGACTGAATCAGCGGGATGAAGTTTTTTTTATTATACAGAGAGATATAATAACAATAATCACAATGTAAACCAAAAATTATCTCTTTCTCTCACGATGTTATATCAAAGCTATACAGTGTGTCCCAAATTCATAGGGGCACCCAGTTTTTTAGTCAAATTTTTAATGTTTTTCAACCAAACAAATCTTAATTTGCACAAGCTATTT
>JAPYZL010208146.1:0-12485 GCA_030522825.1 Platygaster orseoliae | reverse complement strand
CCAACTCGTGCGTTTGGGCACTCGCTGCCGCTCGTGCCCAACTTCGCACTCGTTAGAATCATTCTCTTTCTCCCTTGTAGCATAAATATCTATTTTGGAAACCGTTTCGTTCAAGTACACCACAATACATTTTTCTTTTATAATTTTTTTACTTTTTTGATTTCTGTTAAGCTGTTCGCTTTGGAGAGTGATCCAAACCTCTGCAAAAAAACGCGTTTCGGGAAAAAGGCCAGAACTCCGACAATTTTTAATATTTTTTAAAAATTCAACTTGTTTTTTTTTCTTAGATACTACTACCAAAAATTAGTCTTTTACTTTTTCAAATAAAATTGGTATAAAACCCTTGAAAAAAATTACATATTTAGCTCATTTTTTTGCCTCAACTTTGTATATAACCCCTTAAAAAAATACATACATGCATATAAATACATATTCCAACCGAATTTGGCAAGAACAAAATTTTTTCTGAACTGAGAGAGCGATTTTTTTAATGCAGTGTCAACTTCATAAACAAAAAAAAATCGTTTAAACTATTCATTGTTTATAACATTTTATAACATTTTTTAAAATTGTAGGTAATTATTGAATTTTGAAAATTATAAACTATCTCTGTACCAATAATAATTGTGATTTGAAAAACTTTAAGGAATTTAAAAAATGTTCTGAGATTAAAAAAATGTTTCAAATTTTTGGCAATGTATGACAATGCCTTAAATTTACAACACTTCTTTTGTTTTCTTCTTATTTTAATGAATATAATATAAAAAATTTTTCTTGATCATTAGAATTTACCTCAATTATTTAATGTTTCCAAGTCTTTGAAATTTTTGAAAAAAGTTAAACACCATGCATTTCTCCAAAAAATATGATAATGAACGAAATTTAAAAATTTATAAACAATCTGACAAGTTTCCCAAAGTTTTTAATTTAAAAAAGTTTTTTAATTTCTAACATAATTCAAACTATTGAAAGCTTTTCAAATTTTATGCAAATTTGTCCAACACTGAGGTTTTTGTAATTTTTCTATACTTTTCAAATGATATTTCAAATTTTCGTTTTAAAAAAATATTGAAGTATTCCAAGTAATGATATAAAAATGAATACAATCTAAAAAAATGTATGAGCATTCTCTGAAATTTTACAAATTCTTAAAACTTGAGAGAAATATAGACAATTTTTTTGATGTTAAATTTTCAAATACTTTTTTTTTTTTTTTACATTTTCAAATACTTTTGAAGTTTCTTAATTCATGCATACCTTGAACAAATACAATAAAAAACAATTCATAGAATTCATGATAACTTTCTGAAATTTTGCAAATTTTCCATATTTTATAGGACTATCAAAAATCTTTAAAATGATTAATTGTCTTTATTTTTCAAAACTTTCAAAATTTTCAAACATAATTCAAACTATTTAAAACTTTTCAAATTTTCATATCTCATTAAGATTTTTCACAATTTTTATTACATTTCGAGTTTTTCAGATTTCCATTGAAAAATGTTCAAAAATATCATACATTATATTTGGACATAATTTTGGTCATTACTTGACAAACCAAATCTTAGGTTCACTAAAATAAACTTTTATTTCAGACAAACAAATTTTATAAGAGTCCAACACATGTTTCAGTCAAAAAAACTAACGTTTCTGGAACTTGACTTTCTTTGTCCAAACTAAAAATATTTTACAGTGAAAAAAACTTCATTTGTTTGAATTAAAAATTAATTCAAGTGAACAAAATCAGTTTTTCAGTGTGTACAGTTCTAAATGTACAATACAATAACAGTCATAGTAAACAACAAAATACTATACACAAAATTTCCATCAAGAATTCTCACCTGCTGCGAAAAGTTATGATTGATGAAAGTCGCCTCCAGGGCCAAATTCTTCGGCGAATTCAAAGAATTAGCTTCGTCCTGAGGTGGGTTATCACTCGTCTCATTCACTGTCAGCAAATCAAAGTCCGTCCCTTCGCGTTTATCAAAGAAAAGTTTATCCCCGAGTTTATCGATGACAATGTCCCAGGAGTAGCTGCTGCGAGTGCAGCACATGATCGTTGCCAAAATCGCATCAGTGATGAAAACGTTACCAACCGTCTTGGACAATTTACGGATGATGGGATCATCAGTGGTAGTCACGGTGTGGGTAATACGATTCACACGTTGCAGTGGTTTCTCGTTCTTCACAGTTACTCGATCGTACGATTTGTCGTAGTACTCCAGAGCTCCGCAGCAAACAATGTCCTCGGGCTCTTTGACATTTGGAAGCATAAGTTTACTAAGACGGGGGAAGTCCATCTCCTCGATCGTGACCCAGTCGGGTCGGACAGTCACGGAAGCGTCCCTGTTCTTGAGGGGAGGTTGATTTTTGTTGTTGCGGAAGCCCGGTTGACGACCCCAGCGTTTGGCTTGGCCTTTGCGCTCGCGCTCGCGAAGCTTGAACTTGCCGAGGCCTTGCATCTGGCTCATTCCGCCGCGTTGGCCACCGCGACCGCGCATCATGCGCTGATTTCGATTGAACCGACCGCGCTGGTAAGGCGGTTTTTGGACACGGGCCGTGTCCACCAGGTGGAACGTCGATTCGTCCTCTTCGTGGTAATAGGCATATTGGCTTCCAGATCCAAATTGCGATATATATTTATCTACAATGAAAATGTTTCTACTTTGAGACTTTGAGATTCAATAATTGAAAATTCAGGAGTATGAGTTCAAATATTTTTACAGTAAATTTTTACTGCGTGCCAACCCCCATTTAGGTTTTCCTTATTTAATTTTTATTTACATAGTTTTTTAAGTATATTGCCAATTTTTTTAAATACATTTCAGAAGAAGCTATATGCATAATAATTGGGAATGAAAATGATATAAAAATTGTTGATTGAAGAATGGAAATTGACGATATTAATGATATAAGTGGCTTTTGTATTTTTTTTGTATTTTTTTTATTGGTGATAACAGTTTTTGGCTCTGAGAAATCATTTCGATATTTTACTGATTTTCAATTTAGTCTTAGTTGATACATATAAAAAAAAAAAAATGATTCAAATATTTAAATAATCAACTATTATATTGTTGCTACTCACTGGTGAATTTTTTATCCTGGAAAGCAGACCCTGTCCAGTCGGAGATCTGCAAGAAACATAAATAATCATAAATATTGTTTCTGCAAACATGTACATTGAATGTTATTCGTTTATGTTGTTAAATGGCAACAGTATTATTTGCTACATAAAAAAGGCAATTATACAATACACAGACAATTGAATTTGGAGTATAAAAAATATAGATTTATTTTCTTTAAATAAAACTTGTGTACAACTTTTGTAACAGAAAAATACTGAAAATTAAAATAGTATGAATAGTTTATGAACGTTGAATGAATTTTTTAGAATTTTTATCAGTAATTTGAAACAGAGTTCCAGTTTCATGGTGATTATTATCACAGATATCATAGGTAATATTAATTTTTCAGAGTAATTTCAAATAATAATTTTTTTATAAAGCAATTTTGAAGAGTTTTCAAAAAATCCCTGCATAATTTCTAGAATAATGAAAAAAAAAAAAAAAAATACTGTATGTTTCTAGAATTTCTTTAAACAGAATTTATATATAAATAATATAAAAAAGAAAATTTTTAATATTTCATAAATTCATTGGATTTTTTGAGTTTTAAAGTTATGTTATGTCAAATCATGCATTTAAAACATTTTTGAAGTTTGATGGAAAATTTTTCAGAGTTTAACGGAGCATAATATAAAAATCTACAAATTTTAGAAATTAGATCATAAATCGAAAATTTATTCGCCAAAATATTTCTTTCTTTTCTTTGCAATGAAACAAAACATAGGCTTTTCATTTTTTCAGTTCCTAAGGATTAAGAACTCATAAAAATTATTACGAATAAAAACAGACCGTTATCCAATTATACAGATTATTTAAAAAAATAATGATAATAAATAATTATTAATAAATATGAATTATTAAAATAATTTTGAAATAAAAAAATTATCCAAAAATCCCTGCATAATTTCTAGAATAATGAACAAAACAAAAATTCTGTAGTTTTCTAGAATTTCTTTAAAACAAATTTTATATATTTCAAATATTTTATGGGTTTATTGGATTTTTAGTGTTTCAAAGTTGAATTGCGTCAAATCGTGCACTTTAAACATGTCTGCAATATTATGAAAAATTCTTGAAAATTTTATAAAGCATCATAATAAAATGTACAAACTTTAAAGATTAGGTCTTTAATGAATAATTTATTTGCTAAAGCATTTCTTTTTTTTCTTTGCAGAGGAACAAAAAATAAGTTTTCATTTTTTTAGCTTTAAAGGACAGAGAAATTGTGAAAATTATAAAGAATAAAAATAGAGCATTATACAATTATAAATATATGTTAAATGAAAATTACTGAATAAACATAAATAATTATAAATATTAATATACAAAGTTAATAATGATGAATAATTAATTACTCAATAGTATGAATTATTGAATAAATTATTTCATAAAAATGTTATTAAAAAATTCCTGCATAATTTCTAAAATAATGAAACAAAAATACCATAGTTTTTTAGAATTTATTTTTAAAAAATTTTATACATTTCAAATATTTTATGAGTTCATTGGATTTTTTAAGTTTACAAGTTGTATTATATTGAATCATGCATTTGAAACATTTCTGCATTATTATAAAAAGTTCTTGAATGTTTTAAAAAGCATAATATAAAAAGCTACAAATTTTAGAGATTAGATCATGAACGAATAATTTATTTGCAAAAACATGTACCATATTTTTTTTCTTTGCAACGAAACAAAAAATGAGTCATTTATTTTTTCACTTCAAAAAATCCGGAAATCGTGAAAATTGTGAAAAAAAAACTATCAAACAAATATAGATTTTAATATGTAAATAAATATAATTATATTCAAATAATAATTGATATAAATAATGAAATAAGTAATTACATAAAAATATAATTGAAAATAATATAAAATTTATCAATAAATATAATACGAAAATTCATCTCATAAGTTCTCTAGAAAACTCCTTCAACTACCAAAAAATTTCTCCCCAGAAATCAACATATTGTACGTCATATATCTACCTCGGATAAACGTGAATGGAAAAAAAATTGCCTACAAACCTTTCCAAGACGGTCGCCTTTGGAAAACGGCTGGTAAGGAATGTCCTTGAACTGGTCCGGGAGTTCGCAGGGGCCCCATCCGTCCGGATTATGTTGAATCGCGGGAGCTATAAATGGAGGCCAATCCGATTTCGGCGGCGACGTTTCCACGGCTGGGTTCTCGTCCATTGTTAACAAAAATAATTACCGATTCGCAATTGGACGAAAAACGTACGGGTTGTTAAATAGTAAATTCACGTGACTATTGCAATAAATGAAAAAGAATGAGAAAAATGTGTTCAATTATTTTAGGTTAGGTTGTCAACAATTACACATTCACAGATGCACAGTTTAAAATATTTCCTGACGCAAAAATGATGTCACGCTAATATCAGAATGGTGTCAGCCATTGTATAATGGCAGCCATATTTTATTATTGCGTCGTTTTTTTGTCTGCTTTGTCGTAAAAGCAAGCAATAACAGTAAACTCGAATAAACTATTAAACAACTGTAACAACAGTGAATTACAGTAAAGTTAAAAAAAGGAAACTAGTATTCAATAACTTGACCTGCATCGACTAGTTCAGACCTGTGACCTACACGTTTGGAACACTCTGGAACATCCAGGAACAGTTTGGAATTTTAGAAATTGAACTGTACCCATCGTTTCTGTTTTAACTGGTAAGATATACAGAGAGTTTTTCTCAGTTTTTCAAAGCTTATAAAAGGGATTTTCGACCCAAATAGTTCGTAAAGTGTGTCAGTAAAATATTGTCTTGAATTTTGTAAAATTGAAAAACATGAAGATTTCTGTAGAATGTTTTTAGTTTTCAAAAACTACTGAATATTTCAAAAATAAAAACATTTACACGAATTTACTGAAATGAAAGTTTCTACGTTTTTTTCTCTATATTTTTCCAAGTCGAAAAATCCTTTGTCACTTTTCAGAAAACTCAAAATCAAAAAAGATATTTGAGTCAAAAGTTTCAAGTAATTAGATTTGTAAAATTTTCAACTGTAATATCTTATTTGATTTTGAGTTTTATGATAAGTGCTAAAAGATTTTTTGATTCAGAAAAATAAAGAGAAAATTTTATTTATTGAACTTTCTTTTTATTTATCAAATTTTATTTAACGAACTTTGCAACCGACTTTTCAACTCGAAAAAATATGAAGAAAATTTCGGAAAATTGTATTTACCGAACTAATTTAACTTAAATTTCAAAAAGCAACACATTTTTTAGTGTAACGGGGACTTTTTCAATTTTTTGATAATTTTTGAAAAAATGCCTGAACCTTGCCTAAAAACTTTTTCAGAATAAAATTGTTTTTCACATCTACTTGAATTTCTCAGCGTTTAAAATGAAATGAAAAAATTTGTATGAATATTGGAGGTAGGCAAAATTTTCAGCTGCTCTTGAGCACTTTTCAGTCAAAGCAACAAAATATTTTGTACAACCTTGCACATTACTACAAGAATTTAAGAATTTATGAACGTATAGATTTTTATTTATTTTTTTTTTTTGTTTTGTTTTATTTTACTCGTTTGGAACTTTAGATAGATGGTGTCTACTGTATTTTCAAGTTCAAGTTCCACACGTTGAAAAAAAACGAATTGTAAAAAAAATTTTTTACATTAATTTTCCTGGGTTAAATAATTAATTCTTGAAATCAAACAATTATTATTGAACATTTACAACTTATTTTTACTACAAAATTTGGTTGGAGCTGGAAAACGAATTTTTTATTTTCATATTTTATTAAAAATGTTTCAAAGATCTGTAAAATTTTCCAGTGATCAAGAAAAATTTTTAGAGATTCAATTATTGTTAAAATGTTTTTTAATTACAAAATATGAGGTATTTTATTTTACTTTATGAAGTTAAACTCTCAAGAAAAAAATCTAAGAATATATTTGGAATTTCGTGTAATCTGAAGGAACTTGAATTATTTTTTATTTGCATATTTTTCTATTTAGCTAGTGAAGTTAACAATGATCCTAATTCTTTATTTTTGAGCTTTCGACATTTATTATGCCTTTCTCAGGAAAAATTTAAACAACTATCATTCCTCCTTATATAGGGTGTTCCGGAATCGTTGTTACATGAAAAAACTACATGTTCCTTTTTGAATTTCAAGTCAAAAAGTCCTTTGCCATTTTTCGAAATTCGCAAAAATGACGGAGTTATTCAAGTTTAAAATTTAAACAATAAATGCACTTCTTCGACAAGTGGAGTTAAAAACCACGGACCAAACTATGCCTACATTTTCTTCATATTTTTCCGAGTCGAAAAGTCCTTTGCCACTTTTCACATAACTCGAAATCAAAAAAGATATTCAAGTTTGAAATCTGAGTAATCTGATTGGTTAAAACTTCTAACTCGAATATCTTTTTTAATTTTGAGTTTTGCGAAAAGTGGCAAAGGATTTTTCGACTCGGAACAATATGAAAAAAAAATGTGAGTAAATTTTGGTATGTTTTTTTTATCCGTACTCCTCGTAACAGCTCTTTTATTGTTCGAATTTCAAACTTGAATAACTCAGCCATTTTTGCGAATTTCGAAAAATGGCAAAGAAGTTTTTGACTTATAATTCAAAAAGGAACATGTAGTTTTTCTATGTAACGTGGATTCCGGATCACCCTATATATCAAAATAACCATTTTTTGTCAATGTATAGTCAAGATCGTGACTTTTTAAGAAATATAAGGCAGATCCCTTCAAAACATATCCATCTTGAACAACAATTGTAATCAACATCATCGTCAAATTTCAAATAAATATAAAACTTCTTTCTAAAAGAGTCACTTAGGAGGTACAGTGATACAGAATTGACTGGCCCCCCCCCCCCCCCCCAAAAAAAAATCACTGTTTTTTTTTCTTTTTTCAGGACAAGAAAATCAAGTCAATATGCGAGTGGAGGGAAATGAATATGACTCGTCTTCGAGTGATGAAGATGAATATTTATATATCCCTATTGAAGCAAAACCTTTGACTCTCCCATTGCCTGAAGATGTTGCCGTGCCTGAAGATGTTGCCGTGTCTGAAGATGTTGCCGTGTCTGAAGATGTTGCTGTGTCTGAAGATGTTGCCGTGTCTTGTGGGGAACCATTGACAATCAATGATCCGAAAGCCCAGGATGAAATGATTAAAAAAATTGATGATCTGACCATTCAAGTCAGCACTCAAATGGATCTAATGAAAAAATTCCAACAAGAATTATCTCTCCACTACACACCTGATTTGTCTCAAAACATCTCCACCTTCACCGGACTCGAGGAACGCGCTGACGTTGAATTTTGGCTGGCACAGATAAATTCCATCTCCACCATTTGCCACTGGACCGATGAAGTCAAATTTGAAATCGCCCGATCTCGATTGACTGACACTGCCAAAAAGTGGTACTTGTACAACATGGATGTCGTCAATGATTGGCCAAGTTTTGTTGCAGCATTCGAAGATACTTTTCTTCCCCCAAAACTGCCTGTCAAACAAGCATCAAGTAATGATTGGCACATCCAATGGAAACTACAATCTAACGAATACGAGAAATGCATTCAAGGTTTGGAAGAATGTAAACAGGAATATTACAAAAATGTCCGCGAATACATTTTCCAGAAGGCCTTGATGTGCAAAGATTTGGGCTTTGATTTCGAAGCAACTAAATTTGAAATCGGAATGGGGTTGAAAGATACAAATATCGGTCTTGCAGTCATCAAGAAAAAGTATGACTCTTTTGGCGCAATGATGTGTGATATTGAGCAGAAAATAAAAGCGAAGAAAAAAGATAATCTTTCTTATACTCAATTTGGTAATATGCAACAAAAGAGACATTTTTTGTATAAGGCACACGAGGAATCCATATTCAACAAAGCTCTGAACCATGATGAACCAAGAACTTCAAAGGATTGTTCGAAAACATTGAAGAGCAGTAAGTGATTTTGTACTGAAAATCAGCTTCAATCTTCAAAATCTTTTCTTCCACTTGTGATTTATAATTTTGAAAAATCAAAAAATTTAAACGTTTTGTTTTACTGTAGCCCTAAAAATAATACAAGAGAATTTTTTTTATTTTTCAGAGAAATCATCAATCACTAAAATGATAAACGAAGCAACCGAAGTGTACTCGCCTCCTCCATCAATTGAACTCAAAACTCCCGAAGCTGGAATGTCAGGTATCTTGAAAACTTTTATTGTGATTGCTTACACTAGCTAGTATAAAATGTAAGAATTACACGATTTCCTTGTTTTTCAGAAACCGCTCCACAATTCAAGGAATACAGATTATACGAAAATGTGAAAAAAGCTTTGAAAATGAACCCAAAAATGAGCGGAAGCGAAGCAGTAGAAATGGTGATTCGAGGACTGTACGATGAAAAGATAGTATCAGATGCAAAGAACTTTATCTGGACAGAAATCGCTAAAAGTTTTGAGAAAATGGAGTTTGAGCTTCAACGAAAACTGATTTTGATGACATTCGAATTGGCTCCTTGTGCTTACGAAAAATCCGTGGCAATGATTTGTTGGAACATGATTAACCTCTTTGACACGCGAAAACAGCGCAAAGATGTTGCAAAAAATGAAAAAGCAACGAAAAACGAGCTATATTTCAAGAGCTGTGACGTAGCTGCTAGGAATGAGGAGGAACAATTTCATCAAAAAGAGAAAGAGAAACAGCTACGTATCAAAGAGAAAGAAAGAATTCGGCAGATCAGAAGGGAGAATGAGAGAACTAGAAATGACTATGGACTAGAAATTTTGAAAAAATTTAAGGAGAACGAAAAAAACGCTGCTGAGAAAAAAGCGCGTGAAGAAGGTGAAAGAGAGGCTAACCTCGAGTCGTTGAAGAAGGATGATGCCGAGAATGAAAAATGTATTCAAGACACATGGAAGATAGTCTTTTCTTCCAAAGAAAAACGCGGAGCTGAACTGGCGAAAATGGAGAACGCAGAAGAAAATGGCACAGCTTCGAAGAATCTGCATCCGAGCTTGAAACTTGTGCAAGAAAGTTTCCAGAGAGAGGCTTATTTGTCTGGCTCAGAGAAAAATGCGTCACAGTCGTCCCCCCTTCTCGCGAAAAAACGCGGGCATGATAGTCTTGGTTATTTGGTTTCCCAATAATTATTATAGTTTTATAATGGTACATAATTATACAATACACATGTAAGTTTTCTTTTTTACTGATAACCATGGCTAAATAATAAAAGTTACGATTGTCTGATTAATGCATAAAATGTCGTATATGTAGTAATATTAAAAAAAAATTTCTCTCTATTTGCAATACATATAGTTCTGCATATGTTTCTACCTAATGTTAGAGATATTTCGAACCTAAAATTTCATTGTTCGAAAATCTAGTCTAGCATCAGTATAAATTAGGTCTATTAGTGTGTAACTTCTTTTGTACGACTGTTATTGAAAAATAAAACGACAGAATTTAATTATAATGTGACTATTTTTATTGGTAAGTTGACGAGTACCTAAATTACACTGCTAAAAATGCACTTTGAAGTGAGGATTGTTGAAGTTTTCAGTCTTGTGGAAAAATTCACTTGTATGAATATTGAGTAACAAAGGAAATTCATTTCTTGAAAACGATGGATAAACTTTAAAGTATAAAAATAACCACCATTTTTAAGCTACGTGTTTAGTTGAGAGAAGCCACTGCTTTCTTTGCTGCTTCGTCCAAATTGTTGGCTGTAATGATAGATAATCCTGAATCGCCTAAAATTTTTTTGGCTTCGTTTGCATTGGTTCCTAAAACAGAAAATTCTCCTTAACAAATTGAAATGAGAATAATATATTATTTTTGCATTGTATACTAAAAATAAAATCATGAAAAAAAAACCATGCAGTACCTTCCAATCTCACAACCAGAGGTATTTTAAGTCCTAAATTCTTCGTTGCGGAAATTATTCCATTGGCAATTGTGGCACAGTTCACTATGCCTCCAAACACGTTGACCAAAATCACTTTTACTTTAGGATCTACAAAAAAAAATCATCTTTGAAGAAAATGAGGGATTTCGCTGGGTGTGTAACTATTAGTTTTCATGTCACGCACCTTCGTTGAGAATTTTAAACGCCTCAAGGACTTGATCTTCTTTCACGTTGCCTCCAACATCCAGAAAATTTGCCGGTGTACCACCATTCAATTTAATAATATCCATCGTTGCCATTGCTAATCCAGCCCCATTAACTGTGGAAAAAAATTTAACGATATTTCATTCGTACGTGTATAATAAATAATGCACAAATTTTCGAAATTAACGAAAAAAAAATTTTTTGACCCCAAAAACCATTTCCCCTGATTTTTTTTTAAATTCCTGGATATTATTTCAAAAGTTACCTAAGCAACCAATATTTCCATCCATTCCAATGTAATTCAAATTCGCCTTGGCTGCCACAACTTCTCTCGGATCTCGTTCGCTGTCGTCTTCCAACGCGAAAATGTCCTGTTGCCTGAATCTAGCATTGTCGTCAAACGAAATTTTCGCGTCGACGGCGATTACTTGATTATCGGTCGTCTCTACAAAAGGGTTTATCTCAACTTGCAAAGCATCTATGTCTATGAACAATTTCCATAAATTGGTCAATTCGTATATCGCTTTTTCCTTGATTTCCTCGCCCGTGAAACCCAAAAATGTAGCCACGTCTCGCGCTATTTCTTCGGTGATTCCTTCGTAAATGTCGAGCGGTATGGTTTTGATTTTTTCAGGCGATTCTTTGGCCGTCGTTTCGATATCGACGCCCCCGGCTGGAGAAGCAATCAAAACTGGTCCGTTGTGCTGACGGTCCATCAAAATGCAGACATAGGTTTCGCGAGCTATTTCAACCGATTCCGCGACCATGACTTTTTGCACAAGGATACCATCTTGGGAAGTTTGTTTGGTGATCAGACGATGTCCCAGCATGTTTTTCACCATGTCTTGGACTTTCTTTGGACTGAAATTTTCAAATTCATTTTTCTTACTGGTTTTTCAATTTCAAGGTATGTGAATAACATAACACAATACTCTGATTTTCATATTTCAGTCTATAAAATTAAGATTTTTAGCCCTGTAAAGTTTACATCATGTTCTACTAAGTGAGTTTTTATCATTATAAATGTCTTTTTTGTATATATATATTACGGCCGTTTGATTAATTGTATTGTATATTGGAATTGTAGATCCTGATTAGGACAAAATAAATTGCCGAAAGCTTGATTTAGACTTTGATTTTCTCTTGTTTGGATCCATGGATCGTACAGAATTCATCATATGTGACGCGATCTGAGAAAAGGGACCTACTGTCCAAAAAATCGATTTTCGGATTATGAATGATTCTGAAGGTTTAAAATCTCCTCTTTAATTC
>JAPYZL010208116.1:0-13464 GCA_030522825.1 Platygaster orseoliae | reverse complement strand
GAATCATTTGAAGGTTGGTACTATATAAAAATAATATGCATTTAATACTAGCGACGCCATCTATGTGTCAGACCGAGGACTTATCAGCCAACCTGTTAGTATTATAAATGGAAAGCCAGCTGTATAATGCGTCGGTAAATGCTGATAGTAAAGCCAGTGGCATATGCCGAAGGTAAAAAACGGCGGTAAAAATTTTACGACTGAAGATGATGTTCAAGAAACGAGATCATGAGAACAAAAGTTAGTTATATACTCTTATAGTTATTTTAGTATTATGAATGGAAAGCCAGCTCCATGATACGGCGGTAAATTCCGATGGTCAAGCCAGTGGCAGAAGCCGGTGGTAAAAGCCGGCGGTCAGATATATTAGACTGGAGATTATGTTCTACCAACGAGATAAAGAGAACGATAGTTAGTTATATAAACTTGTAGTTATTTCAGTAATACAAATAGAAAGCCAGCCGTATAATCCAGCAGTTAATGCAAATGGTAGAAGCCAGCGGCAGAAGCCGGCGGTAAAAAGTATTTTACTGAACATGATGTTCTAGCAATGAGATTATTTCAAAGAAAGTGAGTTATATACTCTTATAGTTATTTTACTATTATAAATGGAAAGCCATCTGAATAATACGGAGGTAAATGCCGATGAAGAAGCCAGTAGCAGAAGCCGGCGGTAAAAATTATATGTTTGAAGATAATGTTCTGGAAACGAGATCATGAGAACGAACGTTAGTTATATACTTTTATAGTTATATAAGTCTTATAAATGGAAAGCCAGCTCTATAATACGGCGAGAAATTTCGGTGGTAGAAGCCAGTGGCAGAAGCCGTCAGTAAAAATATTTGACTGAAGATGATGTTCTATCAACGAGATCATTTGAACAAAAGTTACATATATACTCTTATAGTTACTTTAGTATTGTAAATGGAAAACTATCTTTATAATCCGGCGGTACATGCCGATGGTAGAAGCCAACGGCAAATGTCGACGTTAAAAGCCGGTGGTAAAAAGTATTTAACTGCAGACGATGTTCTAGCAACGAGATCATGAGAACGAAAGTTAATCATATACAATAATAGTTATTTTAGTATTATAAAATGAATGCCAGCTGTAAAATCAAGCGGTAAATGCAAACGGTAGAAGCCAGCGATGGAAGCCGACGGAAAAAGCCCTCGGCAAAAATAAGCGGTAAAAAATATTTGGCTAAAGATGCTGTTTTAGCATCGCGATCATGAAAACGAAAGTTAGTTATATACTCTTATAGTTATTTCAATATTCTTAACAGAAAGTTTGCCTTATAATCTAGCGGTAAATGCAAACAGTAGAAGCCAGCGGTAGAAGCCGGCGGTAAAAAATATTCTACTGAAAATGATATTCTAGCAACGATTTCATGAGAATGAAAGTTAGTTATATACTCCTATAGTTATTTTAGTATAATAAATAGCAAGCCAGCTGTATAGTCCGGCGGTAAATGCAAACAATAGAAGCAAGCGGCAGAAGCCGGCGGTAGAACTTATTTGACTGAAGATGATGTTCTAGCAACGATTTAATGAGAACGAAAGTTAGTTATATACTCCTCAAAATATTTGAATGGTATAAATGGAAAGGCATCTGTATAATCCGGCGGTAAATGCCGATGGTAGAAGCCAGCGTCAGAAGCCGTCGGTAAAGGCCGGCGGTAGAAATATTTTACTGAACATGATGTTCTAGCGACACGATCGTTGGAGGGAAAGTTAGTTAGATACTCTCATAGTTATTTTACTTTTATAAATGGAAACCCAGCTGCATAATCAGGTGGTAAATGCCGATGGTAAAAGCCAGTGGCTGAAGCCGGCGGTAAAAATATTTGACTGAAGATGATGTTCTAGCAACGAGATCTTGAGAACGAAAGTTAGTTACATACTCTTATAGTTATCTTAGTATTATAAATGGATATCCAGATGTATAATCCTTCGGTAAATGCCGTTGGTAGAAGCCAGTAACAGAAGCCGGCCGTGAAAGCTGGTGGTAAAAAGTATTTGTTTTAATATGATGTTCCAGAAACGATATAATGAGAAAGAAAGTAACTTATATACTCTTAAAGTTATATTATTATCATAAATGGAAAGCCATCTGTATGATTCGGCGGTAAATGCCGATAGTAGAAGCCAGCGGCAGAAGCTGGCGGTAATAGCCGGCGGTAAGAAGTATTTGACTGAAGTTGTAGTTCTAGCATCTCGATCATGAGAACGAAAGTTAGTTATATACTCTTAGAGTTATTTTAATATTATAAATGGAAACCCAGCTGTATAATCCGGCGGTAAATGCCGATTGTAGAAGCTAGTGGCTGAAGCCGGCGGTAATAATATTTGAGTAAAGATGATGTTCTAGCAATGAGATCTTGAGAACGAATATTAGTTACTTACTCTTATAGTTATCGTAGTATAATAAATAGAAATCCATATGTATAATCCTGCGGGAAATGCCGTTAGTAGAAGCCAGCAGCAGAAGCCGGCCGTAAAAGTCGGCGGGAAAAGTATTTGTCTGAAGATGATGTTCGAGAAACGATTTCATGAGAAAGAAAGTAACTTATATACTCTTAAAGTTATTTTATTATTATAAATGGAAAGCCAGTTGTATAATTCGGCGGTAAATGCCGATAGTAGAAGCCAGCGGCAGATACTGGCGGTAAAAGCCGGCGGTAAGAAGTATTTGACTGAAGTTGTAGTTCGAGTATCTAGATCATGAGAACGAAAGTTTGTTGTATACTCTTATAGTTACATTATTATTATAAAAAGAACGCCAGCTGTCTCATATGCCGGTAAATGCAAACGGTAGGTGCCAGCGGCAGAAGCCGGCAGTAAAAAATAATTGACTAAAGATAATGTTCTAGCATCGAGATCATTAGAACAAAAGTTAGTTATATACTCCTATAGTTATTTTAGTATAATAAATAGAAAGCCAGCTGTATAATCCGGCGGCAAATGCAAACAATAGAAGCCAGCGGCAGAAGCTTGCGGTAAAACATATTTGACTAAAGATGATGTTCTATCAACGAGAACATTAGAACGAAATTTAGATATATACTCTCATAGTTATTTAATATTAAAAATCGGAACCCAACTGTATAATCTGGCGGCAATGCCGATGGTAGAAGCCATTGGCAGAAGCCGGCGGTAAAAGCCGGCGGTAAAAAATATTTGACTGAAGATGATGTTCTAGCAACGAGATCGTTTGTACGAAAGTTAGTTATATACTCTAATAGTTATTACAATATGGAAAATGGAAAGCCAGCTGTATAATCTGGCCGTAACTGCCAATGGTAGAAGCCAGCGGCTGAAGCCGGTGGTAAAATTATTTTACTGAAGATGATGTTGTAGCATTGAGATATTGAGAACTAATGTTGGTAACATACTCTTATAGTTATCTTAGTATTATAAATGGAAATCCAGATGTATAATCCAGCGGTCAATTCCGTTGGTAGAAGCCAGCGGCAGAAGCCGGCGGTAAATGGTATTTAACTGTAGATGATGTCCTAGCAACGAGATCATTAGATCGAAAGTTAGTTATATAATTCTATAGTTATTTTAGAATTATAGATACAAAGCTAGCTGAATCATCCGGCGGATAAAGCCGATGGTAGAAGCCAGCGGCTGAAGCTGGCGGTAAAAAGTATTTTACTCAAAATGATGTTCTAGAAACGAAAGCATGAGAACGAAAGTTAGTTAAATACTCTTATAATTATTCTGGTATTATCAATAGAAAGTCAGCGGTATTATCCGGCGGTAAATGCATACGGTATAAGCCAGCGGCAGAAGCTGGCGGTAAAAAATTTCAGACTGAAGATGATGTTCTCGCAAGGAGATCATTAGAACGAAAATTAGTTATATACTCTTATAGTTATTTGAGCATTATAAATAAAAACCCAGCTGTATAACCCGGCGGTAAATACAAACGGTAGAAGTCAGCGGCGGAAGCCGGCGGTAAAAAATATTTCACTGAAGATGACGTTCTAGCAGCGAGAACATGAGAACGAAAGTTTTTTACGCCGGCTTTTTCCGCTGGTTTTCGATTTATAATACCAAAAGTACTACAACAGTACATAACTAACTTTCGTTCTCATGAACTCGTTGATAGAACATCGCCTTCATCCAACTATTCCTTGCCGCAGAGTTTTAGCGCCGGTTTCTGCTGCTGGCTTCTACCGTCGGCTTCTTCGTCAGATTCAACAGCTGGATCTTCATTTTCTAATACCAAAAATATATATGAGAACATCTCAGTAACATTCGTTCTCTAGAACTCATTGCTGAAACATCATCTTTAGACACTTAGTTTTTACCGCCGGCTTTTACCACCGGATTTTTCCGGTGTTTTTCGATTGGTAATACTAAAATAACTACAAGAGTATATACCTAACTATCGTTCTCATGAACTTGTTTCTAGAACATCCTCTTCATTCACAAATTTTCAACCGCCAACTTTTAGCGCCGACTTATGCCGCTAGCTTCTACTGCCGGTTTTATTTGCCGGTTTCTACACCTTGCTTAGCATTTATAATAATAAATTCAAAAGAAGACTTAATCACATAATTTCGTTCTCAATAGCTCGTTGCTCGTACATCATCTACAGACAAGTATTTTTTACCGCCGACGTTTACCGCTGGCTTTTACCTTTGGTTTTCGATTAGTAATAATAAAATAATAACAATAGTATATACTTTACTTCCGTTCTCTTGAAGTAGTTGCTAGAACATCAATAGTAGCACAAGTATGTTTAGAGAAACAGTTTTGTGTCCTATCTCGATCCGAGATCAAGAAGTGACAAAGTGATTCAACTATCGGTCGGCGATATGCGAAGCACCATCGATTATTTTCTAAGACTAAGATTTATTCAAGTTACAAAAATTTGCTTTAGAAAGTAGAAGCTCATATATGCAAAGAAAAACAAGTTTTTTTCCCATCTCGCTCCGAGACCGAAAGGTGACAATGTTCTTCACCTGCTCATCGGCGACATGCGTCCCACCATTGATTATTTTACGGGTCCAAAAGTTATGCAATTTACAAAAATTTTCTTCTGAAAGCAGCAGTTCACGTATGTTAAGAAAAACAAGTTTTTTTCCTATCTCAATCCTTGATCAAGAAGTGACAAAAATATTCAACTGTTTATTGGCGACATGCGAGGCACTCTTGATCGTTCTCCAGCTCTAAGAGTGATGCAATTTATAACAATTCACTTTCAGAAATAGAAGCTCAAGTATGTTGAGAACAACAAGATTTTTCCCATCTCGATCAGAGATCAACAAGTGATAAAAGCATTTACCTGTTTATAAGCAACATGTGAGGCAGCATTGATAATATTCCTGGTCCAAGAATTATTCAATTTACATAAATTTTCTTTCTAAAATAGCAGCTTAAGTATATCAAGAAAAACTAGTTTTTAACTCATCTCGATCCGAGATCAAGTAGTGACAAAATTATTCAACTGTGTAACGGCGCCATGCGAGGCACAATTGCTATGTTTCCAGGTTTACAAGTTATGCAATTTACAAAAATTTTATTTCGAAAATGACAGCTCAATAATGTTCAGAAAAAAAGGTTTCACGTCCATTTCGATCCGAGATAAAGAAGGTACAACATTATTTAACTGTTTATCGGCGACATGCGACGAATCATTAATAATTTTCCAAGTCCAAGTGTTATTCAATTTACATAAATTGTCTTTCTAAAATTGCAGCTCAAGTATGTTTAGAAAAACAAGTTTTTTTCCCATGTCGATCCGAGATCAAGATGTGTCAAAATTATTTGACTGTTGATCATCGACTTGTGAGGCACCATTGATACTTTCCCAGGTCCAAGAGTTATTCAATTTACAAAAATTTTCTTGCGAAAAAAGCAGCTCAAGTATGTATAGGATAATAAGTTTTCAATCCGAGATCAAGAAGTGACCATATTATTCAACTGTTCATCGGCGACATGTAACGCCACATTGATAATTTTCCAAGTACAAGTGTTATTCAATTTAAATAAATTTTCTTTTCAAAATAGCAACTCAAGCATAATTAGAAAAACATGACTTTTTCATATCTTGATCCGAGATCAAGAAGTAACAAAATTATCCAACTGTTTATCAGCGACATGCAACGCACCATTGATAATTGTTCAAGTGCAAGAGTCATTCATTGTACATAAATTATCTCTCAAAAATAGCAGCTAACGTATGTTTAGAAAAACAAGTTTTTTTCCCATCTCGATCGGAGATCAAGAAGTGACAAAAGCATTGAGGTGTTTCTCGGCGACATGCGAGGCAGCAGTGATAATTTTCCAAGTCTAAAAGTTATGCAATTTACAAAAATTTACTTTTGAAAATAGCATTTCAAGATTTTTTAGAAAAACAGCATTTTTGCTCATCTCGATCCGAGATCGAGAAGTGACAAAATTATCCAGATGTTTATCTACGACATGCGACACACTATTGATGATTTTTCACGTATAAGAGTTATGTCATTTACAAAAATTTTCTTTCGAAAATAGCAGCATAAGTATGTTTAAAAAAACAGCTTTTTGTGCATCTCGATCCGAGTTCACGAAATGAAAAAATTATTAAACTGTTTATCGGCGACATGCGAAGCACCATTGATAATTTTCCGAGTGTAAGAGCCATTCAATTTATATAAAATTTCTTTTGAAAATAGCCGCTTAAGTATTTTTAGAAAAACAAATTCTTTTCTCATCTCGATACGAGATCAAGAAGTGACAAAAGCATTTAGGTGTTTCTCGGCGACATTCGAGGCAGAAATGATAATTTTCCATGTCTAGAAGTTATGCAATTTACTAAAATTTTCTTTCGAAAATGGCAGCTCAAGTATGTTTTGAAAAACAGGATTCAATTCCATCTCGATCCGACATAAAGAAGTGCATAAATTATTCAACTGTGTAACAGCGACGTGCGACGCACCATTGATAATTCTCCAAGTCCAAGAGTATTCAATGTACATAAATTTTCTTTCGAAAAGAGCAACTTAAATTGGTTTAGAAAAACAAGTTTTTTCCCATTTCGATCCGAGATGAAGAAGTGACAAAATTATTCAACTGTTTATCGGCGACATGCGACGGCTCACTGATGAATTTCCAAGTCCAAGTGTTATTCAATTTACATAAATTTTCTTTAGAAAATAGCAGCTCAAGTAAGTTTGAAAAACGAGTTTTTTTCACTTCTCGATCTGAGATCAAGGAGTGACAAAATTATTTAACTTTTCTTCGGCAACAAACGAGGCAGCGTTGACAATAATCCTGGTCCATGAAATATTCAATTTACATAAATTTTCTTTCAAAAATAGCAGCTCAAGTATGTTTAGAAAAACAAGTAATTTTCCCATCTCGATCCTTAATCAAGAAGTGACAAAAATATAAATCTGTTGATTGACGATATTCAACGCACCATTGATAATTTTCCAAGTCTAAGTGTTATGCAATTTACAAAACTTTTCAATCGAAACTGGCAGCACAAGTATGTTCAGAAAAACAGGATTCCTTTCAATGTCGGTCCGAGATCAATAAGTGACAAAATTATTCAACAGTTTATCGGCGACATCCGACGCACCATTGATAATTTCCAAATCCAAGAATTATACAATTTACATAAATTTTTTTCGAAAGTAGCAGCTCAAACATGTTTAAAAAACAAGTGTTTTTTCCATCCCGGTCGAAGAACAACAAGTGACAAAATTTTTCAACTGTTTATCGGCGAATTGCGAGGCAGCATTCATTATTTTCCAGGTTCAAGAGTTATGCAATTTACAAAAATTGTCTTTCAAAAATAGCAGCTCGAGATTGTTTAGAAAAACTGGTTTCATTTCCATCTCGATCCGAGATCAAGAAGTGACAAAATTATATAACCGTTTATCGGCGACATGCGACGCACCATTGATGATTTTCCATGTCCAAGAATTATTCAATTTACATAAATTTTCTTTCCAAAATAGCAGCTAAAGTATGTTAAGAAAAATAATTTTTTTTCCTATCTCGATCCTTGATCAAAAAGCGAAAAAAATATTCAAGTGTTTATTGGCAAAATGCAATGCAACGTTGATAATTTCACAGGTCCCGAATTATGCAATTTACAACAATTTTCTTTCGAAAATAGCAGCTCAAGATTGTTTAGAAAAACATGATTTTTTCCCATCTCAATCCTTGATCGATAAGTAGCAAAATCAATCAATTGTTTATCTGCGACATGTGACACACTATTGATGATTTTCCACGTACTAGACTTATATAATTTACCAAAATATTCTTTTGAAAATAGCAGCATTCGTATGTTAAGAAAAACAGATTTTTTTCCAATCTCGATACGAGATCAGGAAGTGAAAAAATTATTATACCGTTTTTCGGTGTCATGCGAGGCAACTTTGATAATTTTCAAGATTCAAGAATTATTCAATTGTCATAAATTTTCTTTCAAAAATAGCAGCTGAAATATATGTTTAGAAAAATAAGTTTTTTTCCTATCTCGATCCTTGATCAAGAATGGACGAAAATATTTAAGTGTTTGTTGGCGACATGCAATGCAACATTGATAATTTTACAGGTCCAAAGTTATGCAATTTACAACAATTTTATTTCGAAAATAGCAGCTCAAGATTGTTTAGAAAAACAGGATTTTTTCCCATCTCGATCCGAGATCGGTAAGTAGCGAAATCATTTAACTGTTTATCTGCGACATGCGACACACTATTGATGATTTTTCACGTACTAGACTTTTATAATTTATCAAAATACTCTTTTGAATATAGCAGCATATATATGTTTAGAAAAACAGATTTTTTTCCCATCTCGATACGAGATCAGGAAGTGACAAAATTATTATACTGTTTATTGGTGACATGCGACGCAACATTGATTATTTTCCAGGTCAACGAGTTATGCAATTTACAAAAATTGTCTTTCGAAAATGGAATCTCAAGAATGTTTAGAAAAACAGGTTTAATTTACATCCCGATCCGAGATCAAGATCTGAAAAAATTATTCAACTGTTTATCGGCGAAACGCAGCGCACGATTGATCATTTTCCAAGTCCAAGAATCATTCAATTCACATAAATTCTCTTTCGAAAATAGCAGCTCAAGTATGTTTGGAAAAATTAGATTTTTTCCCATCTCGATCCTTGAACAAGAATGGACAAAATTATTTAACTGTTTATCGGCGACATGCAAGGTACCATTGATAATTTTTCAGGTCCAAGAATTATGCAATTTACAAAAATTTTGATCCGAAAATAGCAGCTCAAGTATGTTTAGAAAAACATGTTTTTATCCAAAATTGAACTGATATGAAGAAGTTACAAAATTGTTCAACAGTTTATCGGCGACATGCGAGGAACTATTGATTGTTTTCCAAGTCTAAGAGTTATGCAATTTCCAACAATTTTCATTCGAAAATTGCAACTCAAGATTGTTTAGAAAAACATGTTTTTTTCCTATCTACATCCGCGATCGAGATGTGACAAAATTACTCAAATGTTTATCGGTGACATGCGACGCACCATTGATAATTTTCCAGGTCCAAAAGTTATGCAGTTTGCAACAATTTTCTTTGGTAAATAGCAGCTCAAGATTGTTCAGAAAAACAGGTTTTTTTCCCATCTCGATCCGAGATCAAGTAGTGACAAAGTTATTCAACTGTTTATCGGCGACATGCGAGGTAGCATTAATTATCTTCCGAGTCCCAGAATTATTTAATTTACATAAATTTTCTTTCGAAAATAGCAGCTCACGTATGTTGAGAAAAAAAAGTTTTACTCCCATCTCGATCCTTGATCAAGAACTCACAAAATTATTCAACTGTTTATCGGCGACATGCGAGGCACAATTGCTTAATTTCCAGGTTCAAGAGTTATGCAATTTACAAAAATTTTCTTTCGAAACTAGCAGCTCAATTATGATTAGAAAAGCAGGATTCACTTCCATATGGATCCAAGATCAAGAAGTGACAAAATAATACAACTGCTCATCGGCGACAAGCGAGGCCCATTGATCATTTTCCAGGTCCAGGAGTTATCAAATTTTCATCAATTTTCTTTCAAAAATATTAGGTCAAGGTTATTTAGAAAAACCGGTTTCATTTCTATCTCGATTCGAGATCAAGAAATGACAAATTATGCAATAGTTTATCGGCGACATGAGACGCACCATTAATAATTTTCTAAGTGCAAGAGTCATTAATATTTACATACATTTTCTTTCGAAAATATCAGCTCAAGTATGTTTAGAAAAACATTTTTTTTCCCCATCACGATCCGAGATCGAGAAGTGACGAAAATATTCATCTGTTTATCGGCGACGTCCGAGGCATCATTGATAAATTTCCAACTCAAAATGTTATGCAATTTTGAAAAACGTTCTTTCGAAATTGCAGCACAAGTATGTTTAGAAAAACGGGATTCATTTGCATCTCGATCCGATATCAAGAAGTGAATAAATTATTCAACTGTGTAACAGCAACATGCGATGTCCCATTAATAATTTTCCAAGTCCAAGAGTTATTCAATTAACATAATCTTTCTTTCGAAAATACATAGTAGCTCAATTTTGTATAGGATAAAAGTTTATTTCCCATGTCGATCCGTGATCAAGAAGTGATAAAATTATACAACCTTCCAACGGAAACATGCGACGCCTGATTGATACTTTAACAAGTCTAAGTGTTATCCAATTAACATAAATTTTCTTTCTACAATAGCAGCTCAAGTATGTTTAGAAAAATAAGTTTTTTTGGAAACTCGAACCGAGATCAAGAAGTTACAAAATTATTCAACTTTTTATTGGCGACATGCGAGGAACCTCTGATAATTTTCCAGGTCAAAGAGTTATGCAATTTACAAAAATTTTCTTTGATAATCGCAGCTAAGTATAGTTAGAAAAACAGGTTTCATTTTCATCTTGATCCGAGGTCAAGAGGCGCCACAATTATTTATCCGTTTATCATGAACATGCGCGGAAGCATAAAAATTTGCCAGGTCCTCGAGTTATTCAATTTACATAAATTTTCCTTCGAAAATAGCTGCTCAAGTATGTTTAGAAAAACAATTTTTTTTCCCATCTTTTTCTGAAATCTTGAAGTGACAAAATTTTGAACTGTTTATCGGCGACATGCGATGCACCATTGATAATTTTCCAAGTCTAGGAGTGATGCAATTTACCAAAATTTTCTTTCGAATATAGTAGCTTAGGAATGTTCCGAAATAGAGATTGCATTTCCATCTCGAACCGAGATCAAGAAGTGACGAATATATTCAACTGTTTATCGGCGACATGCGACGCACCATTGATAATTTTCCAAGTCCAAGAAGCATTCAATTTACATCAATTTTCTTCGAAAATAGAAGCTGAATTATGTTTAGAAAAACAAGTTTTTTTGTAATCTCGATCCGAGATCAAGTACTAAAAAATATTTTCAACTGTTTATCGGCGACATGCAAGGCACCATTAATAATTTTCCAGGTTTAAGATTTATGCAATTTACAAAAATTTTCTTCCGAAAATCGCAGCTCAAGTATGGTTAGAAAAATAGGTTCCATTTCCATCTCCATCCGACGTCAAGAACTTACTAAATTATTCAATCGTTTATCAGGGGCATGCGACGCACCATTAATTATTTTCCAAGTCCCAGAATTATTCAATTTACAAAAATTTTCTTTCAAAAATAGCCGCTTAAGTATGTTTAGAAAAAAAAGTTTCATTTCTATCTCGATCCGAGATCAAGAAGTGACAAACCTGTTCAAATGTTTATCATCGACATGCATCGCACCATTAATTATTTGCCAAATCCAAGACATATTCATTTTACATAAATTTTCTTTCGAGAAGAGCAGCTCAAGTATGTTTAGAAATCCAAGTTTTTTCCCAAATCGATCCGAGATCAAGAAGTGACAAAAATATTCACGTATTTTGCATCGACATGCGCTTCACCATTGATCATTTTCCAGGTCCAAGAGTTATGCAATTTGCAACAATTTTTTTCCGGAAATAGCATCTCAAGATTGTTCAGAAAAACAAGTTTTTTTCCCATCTCGATCCGAGAATGAGAAGTGACAAAATTATGAAACTGTTCATCGGCGACATTCAACACACCATTGATTATTTTTCACGACTAAGCGTTATGTCATTTACAAAAATTTTCTTTTGAAAATAGAAGCGTAAGTATGTTTAGAAAAACAGATTTTTTTCCCATCTCTATCCAATATCAGTAAGTGACAAAATTATTCAACTGTTTATCGGAGACATGCGTCGCACCATTGATAAATTTCCAGGTCCAAGAGTGATGCAATTCTCAGAAATTTTCTTTTGAAAATGGCAGCCCAAGTATGTTTAGAAAAACAAGTTTTTTTTTTTCATCTCAATCCGAGAACGAGAAGGGACAAAATTATTCACCTGTTCATCGGCGACGAGCAACACACCATTGATTATTTTTCACGTCGGCGCCCTATGTCATTTACAAAAATTTTCTTTCGAAAATAGCAGCACAAGTATGCTTAGAAAAACAGAATTCATTTCCATCTCGATCCGATATCAAGAAATGAATAAATTATTCAATTGTTTCACAGAGACATGTGACGCAGCATTGATGATTTTCGACTCTAAGAGTTATTCAATTTTCCTAAATTTTCTTTCAAAATAGGAAGCTGAAATTTGTTTGAAAAATAATTTTTTTTCCCAAATCGATCCGAGATCAAGATGTGTCAAATTTATGTAACTGTTTATCATCGACATGCGCGGCACCATTTATACTTTTGTAGGTCCAAGAGGTATTCAATTTACATAGATTTTCATTCGAAAATAGCAGCTAAAGTATGTATAGGATAACAAGTTTTTTTCCCATGGCGATCCGATATCAAGAAGTGACAAAGTTATTTAACTGCTCATTGGCGACATGCGACGCCTCATTGATAATTTTCCAAGTCCAAGAATTATTCAATTTATATAAATTATCTTTCGAAAATAGCAGCTCAAGTATGTTTGGAAAAAAATGTTTTTTTCCCATCTCGATCCTTCATCAAGAAGAAACAAAAATATTCACCTGTTTATTGGCGACATTAGATGCACCATTGATAATTTTCCAAGTCTAAGAGTTATGCAATTTACAAAACTATTCATTCGAAAATGATATCTCAAGTATGTTAGGAAAAACAGGTTTCATTTCCATCTCGGTACGAGATCAAGAAGTGACAAAAATTTTTAACTTTTCATCGGCGACTTGCGACGCAGCATCGATAATTTTCGAGGTCTAATATCAGGTTGTAGGAAAAGTTCGTAGAAAAAAAATTCGAAGTTTCTTTTCTTTTCTAGAATATTCTCGATACTTGAAAATATGTGATCATGTTCTAGAACAATCTCGGTCCTTTTACACCAGACCTATAAATATGCGTTCACACGTTTTTTCTCGCAGTTATGGAGAACTTTTCAAAACGTGATTTTCGAGTCGTTTTATA